>VZTR01008845.1:401120-484107 GCA_013400775.1 Chaetops frenatus
CAATTGAACTGATGAAAGCCTATTTTAAGAGTGGTAAATTGACCAGGGATTTTCTAAGTTTGTTTCTCTGTGTTGTTGATGAGAAAGATGGGGGTAAAGGAAGACAAATGGGGCGGGGGGGGGTGGGGGGAAGAAACCACCTGGGGGTTGATTTTGATTTTTGTGTTTTTTTTTTCTTCTCTCGTTTTTTTTGTTCTGTTAATAAACTATTTTTATCTTTGAAGTTTAGACCTGCTTTGCATTTCTCTTAATCCTTATTCTCATGAAACCACTACACTACATTCTCGCCTGGTGTGAGCAGGCGAGCAGGTAAATGTGAAACCACTACAGATGCCAGGAGCTCCTGAGATCCTTCAGTTCAATTTAAGTGTAAACTCAAGTTCTCAGTATGTCTTTCAGGAGGCTTTCAGAGGTACTGACCCTCTAGTGGAGAGGGAAGTCATCATTGTACGGGAATCAGTTGCACTAGATCCCTACAGCAGAGATGGAAGAGAGGTGCCTAGAGGAGCTGGGTCCCATTCAGGGAGGATCATACTTAACACTCAATCAGTACCTGGTATCCTTATTAACTTTATGGGCTGTTACTGTCTGTATGACAGGCATGTAAGGGTTAGCTGAAGCAGTGATGTACCATAGTTGTGATTTTATTGTGGATAAACTCAGGAGCAGCAATTTGAAGTTATCAAGAGGAAGTCTAGAAGGGGATTGATTAGACAACTAGAAAGGCAGTGGACAGAACACTGAGCCTCAGGGCTTGTCCTTACTCTGATGCTGATTTGCTTAAATTAAATTTGTTGATCTCTCTGCTCTTAATGGACTTCAGCATTCCTGTAACTCCTTGGAGGAAAGATGGTGTTTATCCAGCATGCAGGACAATGTTGTTCTTTGCTGAGAATCTACTGGTGCTTTCTGTGATGTGATGTACTCTAAAGAGTATGAGATACTATTAAAAAAAATTAATTGAAGGGTTCTCCATTTCAGTTGAGGCTGCATCTCCATCACTCTTTCCAATATGTCTTTTGGCTGGTAGGACTTTAGTTGAGAGGAGTTCCAAACAAGGCTCCATCTTAATAATCCCTACTAAAACAATTTCCGTAAGATAGAGTCCCTTCCTTAAACAACAGAGATGTTCTGGTGATCTGGAAATTTCATTACATTTCCTTCCAGGCCAATATTCCTGGTTTCTTCACATCTTCCCATTAAGATGAGCCTTCTGGTCTCTCATGATTTGTCATGTCTTATCTTAATCCTTTTGATTTCCTCCCTCTTCTTTCCCATCTTCTAATATATTTTATATAGCTGTACCCTCTCACTTTTTTCTGTCATTCTTGTTTTACATCTTTTTTCCCAGTCTAACCCTACTCTGTCCCTTTCCTTCTCCCTGCCTGGATTTCCATGTTGTTTCTTTTCTTGCCTGTACCACCCTTTGAGCATTATATGGCTGTAACAGATTCTAAGAAAGAGAGCCCAGCAGAAAAAGACCATAGAGCATTTGGTTTGAAACAAAAATACCATATATCTGCTAACACCACAGGGAAGTCACTGTCCTCTATCCTGACAGAGTGGCGACCAGCCCAGGAGTATAAGCAATCATCATGTAAGTTACCAAACTAGATATGAACAACCTCAGAAATGTCACACCCAAGTCAGCTCAGAAACAGAGGAGGCTCTTTTCTGCCATGACATTTTAAAACACTGAGAATTACATTTGTCAGACATCTGTACTTCTTCAGTGGTCTCATGGGGCAGACCAGTGCTTGCAGGTAATGCACCCAAATCAATGTTAGTTAGTCAACACCGCTGAATCTCAGACTGTGCACTTAGGGTGTTCAGAAGTAGGCTTGAGAGGATATAGGTAGTCACAGCTTTAGCATATGTAACTCTCCACCAGCATGAAAGGAGTTTGTCTACCTGCTGTAATCATGGGATCCATCTCCCCAGCTGTGGTTCCCTGGCAGCTGGGTGTCAAGGCTATGTTATCTGTCTGGGATCTCTGGGTAGTCAGAGAAGAGGGATTGGCACCTCTGGGGCATGCTATTCCCTCTCCAGGTATACCCTGGGATTGGCTTGCAAAGATGCTTCTCTTTCACTGCTACAGAGGAAGCCCAGATACCTGCCAGGCTGTCAGTTGGCTGAAATTAATTCCCACGCTGAAAGACAACTGCCTATTTTGTAGTCATTCTGGAAGTTAGTTTATTATTCCAGGGAAAAATAAAAACAACATCAAATCAAAAACCTTCATTAAATGGTCAGCTTATAACTGCTTTATATTGACATTGCAGCAGGCATGATGAAAGAAGTGTAGTCGAGAAAAATGGTCAATGCTGAATTTAGCCAGTGGATTCAGTGAGAAATCTGTGTCATGCTGTTAAAATTAAATGTATTTTGGAGGACACTTCTGAGGTCTTGATAAGAAGTTTGTATATTCAGACTTATGTAGCATTGGGCATGAGCATACTCCATGTACTAATCTCATCTTGCATTTTTTATCTTGGCCTTTACTTCTGCTTCAGGCAAAATAAGTTAATTATTCACGTATGATCCACAGTAATTAGTGCAGTTTTGGATAAGTATAAATGAAGTATGACAGCTATGCACGCAAGGGTGAGCAAGTTTCAGTAGGAAACTTTCTGAGAAAAGATCACAGAAACTAAGCATTGCGTAATCTGTACCTTTTTTTTTTTTTCAGGCAGGCTGATCTTGCTGACAATTGTTTACCTAAGCAGTATGTGTTTGAGAACTTTTTTTTTCCTTTACTCAATGATCTTAAAGATCTTTTCCAATCCAGACAATTTTCTGTGCATAACTACTGAAACATGCACAGTAGTTTAGAAACAGAAGGGAAAACAATGTGGTATTTTGAAAGGTATACTTCTTTTCATTCTAATGAAGAACGGAAACAGAATATTATAGATAGTAACAGTTATATTTAATTATCTTGAAGTAACTCCTAGGTTTTTTAAGTATGCTATCATCTAGTTCCTCAATACTTGCCACCAGTGTCCTCAAAACTTGGTGTGCTGGTGTGGGCATGGAGTCCACTGGGGGGCGGGCTTGAATTGCGTATTGTCTCTCTGACTGGGAAAACTGCATGTGAAACCTCTGATAGAGCATGGCATAAATCACAAGCACTGGTATTAAATTTCTCTTTCTAGTATCAGCTTCGTGCTGTTGTTTTGCCAGATCATCAAATAAAGCTATCGGGAGGTATCGGGTGTGATGGAGAGCCTTCGGGGCTCGCCGGCAATCTCGCAGCTCAGGTTTATCAACTCTTTCTGCAAGGAGAAACTGTGAGAAATTGGCTCACTGGACTTGCATTGAGTTAGTTTCTGCTTCAGTGGACTAAAAGAAAATTACTAATGTGGGACTCCACAAAGGAATAATCTTTAAAAATGGGAAAACCAGTAGCCGTGGGTTGTATTCCCAGTTTGTTTTCATCTGTCTTGCATGTGGGGAATGGGGAGAGTGTAACTGCTGTTTCCAAGGGGTCTGCACCTGTGCAGCTCTGGTGGGACTCACCTTCTTCACTTTGCTGCTTTAACTTTGAAGATGGAGAGGGAAACAGTCAGAATGCTATTTTATGATCTATGGTGGCTATTTCAGGCCTTTTAGGCAGTACTAAAGTTGCCAGTGGCACATGCAGTAGGACAGCTGAGTCCTACAGACTGAGTAATACTGGTTCTTTCCACCGTTTAAACGCCTGCAGTTGCTCGTGGTTAAATCCAGTTCATTGTGGCTACCCCTTTACCACGTGGAGAAGCCTAAGGAGTTTAAAACATTTTGCAGATTGTTGTGAAGAAGTCAACAACAAAAGAAGGTCTCTGCTTTGAGGTTGTATGCTACATAACTTTAGTGTCTGAAACACAAGAAATTTGTTCCCTGTCTCTCACCTCCACTGGATTTTCGTTTACTCTAGTAGTAATCAGCATTCTGTATTTCTGTGCAACCTTATTTCAGTTGTTAGTTAAAAATTTCTGGGAGAACGTGACAGTAGCTTTCTGGGATCAACAGCTGCAAAAGCCTGGGACTTTCCAGGTATCATGAAGGGGGAATGGATTCAATCCGTGAGTGTAGACACTGTATATCCACAGGAGTGGCTTTACTCCTGCCTCGGAGGAGTGGAGGAGGCTGTGGTCTGTAACCAGACCACTTTTGTGGAACTCACATACTGGGCTGCAACTGCTGCTCTTCATCTGTGAGTCCCAGTCGGCACTGGGTCTGAATGGCCCTTCTCAGTGCTGCTGCTGCAGCAGAGGGGCTGCTGTGTCAAGCTCTTACAGAGCCAGGCTGAATATAGCCCCCAGGCTAAGTGAATTTTTTAGTGTTTGGTGCTTTGTCCTTGATCAACGCCTGTATCATTCCTGAGAGATGAGAGCAAATACCTTTGCCACACATGTAATGAAGCCTATTTGTCAGTGTCAAGGGGTCTTCAGCAGTGATACATGGAGACAGTAAACATCTCAGAAGTACAGATTTGTACCTGAGAAAATGACAGCATTCCCTCCCCATGATGTTCCTTTGTAGCTGGGTTGAGACACCACCCTAGAAGAGAGAGGACTAGTGAGTGCATGGGTGTTTTATTTAGTCTGTGCTTTTTCAAACATTGCATTCCTCTCACTCACTGTTGCTCCATATATTATTTTAATATGAAAGGGCCCCTGTCATTAGTCTTTGTTCACATTTTCCTTTGAGCGCTTTCAAAGTGGACTTAAAAAGTCAGAGGCACCAAAAAATTTATTTTTGTTCAGTAGGTTTTAAAACTCCATTCATTACTTGTTGTTTTCTTAAGGTCTGTTCAATGCCTTTTCCTAACTATAAGTCCCAGAGAGATATTAACAGGTTTGTAATCCCTTCCTTAGACAAATATTGGGAAGAAGCAACATTTTTTAAGTTATCTGTCTGGATTTTACTTAAACTGTGTAGATTTTTGGTCTCCAACGCCTCTTTGTCACCTACCCGCCAGACTCATTCTCTAAAACTCCAGCTTTTCTTTCTCATGTCCTATGTTCTCCCTGTCTCTGAGCTCTTCCTGTACGGTGAAAATCTTTCAGGTGAAAAAACCTCCAACAGCAGGGTCATATGCTGTTCCAGAAAGTGGGAATTTAAATAAACAAAGCCAATTTAAAAATTAATTTTCTTTAAGTAAAATTTGTGTTGGATGATGCTTTTTTTTAAAGAAATACTTTCTTTCAGTGTTTAAAATTTACTGCCAGTTTCAATAAACAGTAGAGCTTTCCAATGTGGAAATGAGTATACTTCACAGAATTTTTCCTTTCTAGCTTTTCTGCTCTTTCTTCATGCAGTTTCCCTTTAAAAGATAAATAGATTATTTAATAAATTAAACCCCAGCCTACTGCCATTGATGTGGAGGGCTTTACATTTCAGGACAGAAATATATTTAAAAGCAGATGTCTGCTGGTGCAGTATGTACCAGGGGTGTAAGGGCAGGCTCACCAAAGCCACCACAGCCTAGAAAGGTGATGTAGAAGTGACAACCTCTGGATGTAGTAAGATAGTTGTGAGTCCAGCCAGTTACAAGCAGGTGTCCATACCAGGAGGAGCTTGTACATCCAGTTCTCTTCCAATAGCCACTCTGTGGGAAGTTAAATGATTTCATTTCTGGCACATTTTGCAAGCTCTGGATTCACCTTACAAATGGGGAGTCATTCCTCTGCATTGTAGGTCTGATGCTGTGCCGATATGGAAGAGTGCCCGTGTGGTTATTCCAAGGCACTTTGATGGGAAAGCGAGTCTAATTGCGTCTGTGATTACTTTCAGTCTCAAGGTTATGAAAAATATTTTCAACAGTGCCCCTTGACTTTGTAAATATGGGGTGCATATGTGTTTTGTCTGTGTGTGGCACGAGGGAATAATGCTAATTTCATTATGCAGAATAAGATTTTCTCTAAGCCAACCATTTAGTACTTAATGCTCTACCTCCAAAGAACTGCAGTTCATCTGAGGTCTCTGGCATGATTGTGGTCTACCATGTGTAACCCTGAAGTGCCATGAAGGCAAGAAAGACATCTTTACTCCCACTGCTTCCAAAACACTTTCCCAGATGTTGCACCCAGACCTGGAGGAACAAATACAAAGTACAGGGTTTCCAACTCTTGCAGGCCACTCAATGCCCAGCAGAGGGAACAACAGTTTGTTGCCAGTGATGCCCTGTGTCTTTTGGGAAGTGTGTCTGAAGTTGCTCGTGCCCATCCTGACCTTGTCAGGGCAACCTTCAATTGGAAACAGTCTTTGAGAGTGCAGCATGCTCTAAACTGCAAGTGAGCTTCACAAAAGCATTTTTTAAAATGTTCTATTCAGGTTTTCCTTCCTGGTTTCTTTTTTTCCATGCATAAAAGCAAACAGGAGGTAGATCTTGAAAATCAGTGTTTTTACTCTTCACTTTTTTGCAAGTAAGTGGTTAGAAACATGGGTAAATTCTACAAAAATGTCTTGTTTCATGGGAAAGTAATAAGATCTGATGAAAACTGTAGGATAAGGAGTTACTTTCTGCACTTCAGTGTTTTCTCCACATGGAATATGAAATAGTGGTATTTTGGTCACATTAATTAGCTTTCCCCTTGTCAGACGTATTTTTGTCAATTAATATTTTTCTTTAGTATTATACATGTATAATCTGATATCTTCTTTTTGAAAGTTTTATTCCATTTCCAACTGCCTTAAATGGGAGGTGGGTTTTTTAATGTTCTGTTTCTATACACAGCTGAGAACACCAGTGCCCATCCTCTGCTTGAGCCTGACTTCCAGCACAGTACAAACAACAAATAATCAGTTGTGCAAAACCATGTGAGACAAAGCTGATCCCTTGGAGCCTTTTTGGGTTTTCTTGTTCGGTTTTTTTTCAGTTATTTCTTTGGCAGGTTTTTGGTGGTGGTGGTTTGGTTTGAGATGTTTTGGTGTGGTTGGGGTTTTTTTTTGTTGTTTGTTTTTGTTTTGGTTGGTTGGTTGGTTAGGGGTTTTTTTTTGTTGTTCATTTGTTCTGTTTTTTAAAAAAAAAAAAAAAAACTAAAGGAATGTTTAAGTTTTATACTGAGAAACATGAGTATTTCTCTTGAGGAACATGGTGGAATGGCAGTACCAGTATCAAAGGCAGATGGGTAGGGTGGTGTGGCTTGTGTGGTGTCTCCCTTGCAGTTATAGACCACAGTGAAGGAAAGTTGTTTTAACTGGGGGAGGTCAGACTAAAACCCAAGTCTGCAGCACCCCAGTTAAGGAGAGTAAGTGTGCAGGTCTGCTGGCACCCTCCATACAGTTGGCTGCTGATGGAAGTATGGATCTGTTGCATCACCTTTTCCAACTACTTTAGTAAGTGAAGGCTGCTATAAGAAGCAAAACCTCAGTCTTTTCCCACAGCACTGGAAGTTCAATAGTCCCATATATTTGTTGTGGCTTTTGTGAAGAAGAAAACCTCATGCCATCTTCCACTACAGAGATCTATAATAATTATATCTTAAGTGTATATGTATATGCACTTAACATATACTTAAAAGCTTACATATATGCAACATGTCATACCGAAAACAAATTTCAGGAAGGTTTATAAAAGAATGTTTTTCATGAACTGTTGGGATTTGTGCTGGCTCTTGGATTCAGGTGCGCAGGAAGAGGTTTTTTACATTTCCAAATGTTTTACTTTTCCTATTTTTACATGACTTAAAATGTATCATTCTGCATCAGCAGGGCCCTTGGTAATGTATGTAACTAATCCTTGTCCCTGAGCATTAATTCATTCATCTGTCACATAGTACTTCGTAGGGCCATTGTGGGGCAAAGTCTCTGCAGAAGCCCCAACAAGAGAAAATGTGGAATTGGCTTGGATTCCTCCTCTTTCTCTCTTTCCTGTGTATGTGGTTGCAGAACAGACTAGAGACTGATATAATGGATTTGCCATCTTTAAATTACAGTGAATTGAATTCTGTGATTTTAGTCCCAAAGGCATTTTTGCTGGGATTTGTATTTAAATAGCATCAGACTGGGGCAGCTGTATACCTAGGATGGCATGTGGGACAAGAGTAGTAGAAGGAAAGAGGTTGGGTTGCCAAACTAGTACTGGTCTTGCAGAGGGAGTGAGAAGGAGGGCCAGGCTGGCAAACAGGACCCAAAATCATCAGTGCAGTGAAATGAAAAGGTATTTGTGTGTTTTGATGTGAGAAAAGGACTCCCACCTGAATCATCACAAGTGGAGTTTGTAAATAACGACTTCAAGGGCTGCCAAAGTGTAACGAAGTTCTGTCTCTTCTTCTAGAGTGGAGGTTGTCACTGTGTATTTGAACTGAAGAAATTGTTTTGTTCCCAGTTTCCACATGAAGAAACCATGTCCCTGTGCTTTGCCCAAGTCAGACCGAGAACAAGAAATAAAAAACCTGAACTTCAAGACGTGTCCCAGGCAGCACAGTATGTTCCTGTTCTGCTTGTAGAAATTGTTTTGCCAGACTTGCTCAACTGATACGAAACTAATCTCTTCCCGGAAAGATATTTTATTTGCATATTTTGACAATACTGAAACATTAAAGTCAAATTGCCTGTGTTCACCAAAGGGAGAGAGTGAATTAGTAACTGCATAAAATAAATAATTGAATTAGATTTTTGCATCAAAATGATTGAAAATATTTCAAAGTTTTAAAGGGTTGAAGCTAAGATCTAGCACTTTCATTACAGAAAATAAGGTGTTCCTAATGTGTAAGTCATAGCCTTGCTGTTCACTCTTCAGTTTTGGGAAGGCTGATGCTTGCTGGGTTGGTTTTCCTACCTGCAGAATGGTCTCGGTATTAATGTTACACAGTACTACTGTGAAGAGAGACTTTCATGAGAGATTACATTTTCAAAAAAGCTTTATAAGGCACTTCAAAGTTGTAAAGTGCTTGATAAGTGCTCTATTTTTTCATTAAAAAATTATACTAACAAAAATATCACATAAAATGTAAGAATTGTCATTTTTCCCTTTTCCCCACGTCTGAAAGCTAAGCTCCCCTCTTCCTCTGGGAGTGCCTGAGGATGTTCATTATCAGATAGTGTTTTTGCAGTTAAAAGATTATTTTCTGCCTGAATTTTTTTTTATTTTTAGTAAAATGCAAAATCTAATTAGCCATTATTTGTGGTTTTCAGTGTATGATTTCTTCTCCTAGAGTCCTGTCAGTATGGGTGCAGACTGTCCCATATACTTCAGAACAGTTCTGGTGTTTACATAGGAGCTGAAAACAGCTGACATAAATACTACACATTACATATATTGCATAACATCCTGTAGCAGAAACCAAACCAGGAATCACCAGATGTCCTCAATCCTGCAAAACTGCAGATCTGCTCACTTTTACTAGAAAATGTAGCATGTCAAACATAGGCAGAGGCATGCTTGCTGACTTACTTATTTTCTTGCAATTTGTTTTGGGCTAAATCCTTATGACCTCACTCTGGTTTTATGTGGGGCATACTTCTCTAAAATAATGACAGTAGAAACTTGGGGCATAAAGATCTATACAGCAGAACTGGGCATGTTCCACCTATTAAACTGTGCAAATTTGACTAAAACCCATTGTACTTTGTGAATGGGGTGAGGAGTACCATCTCCTCCATGCCTGCATCCTCCCTGTCTGGAATTACTACACAAACCTATACATCAGGTTTTGTTTCCATGTGCTTTCTAACTTTATCTTTCAGAGGGTGATGAAAGCTTAAGCATAGAAAAAAATCTGACTAGATTGGTAAACCTTTACCCCTGAACAGTCCCCTATGTTTATTTCCTCGTTCTCTCTTATTTGGAATAAAAATGTTAGCAACTTTTCAAAATGCTGTGTGCCACTGCAGGAAGGAGCTGCAGACAAGTGACATCATAACTCAAGAGTCATGGTGACAATTCCATGTGCAGAGAAAATGGATAGATGGGGATGTCTGCAGAGGACATAAATAAGAAGGGACATGTCACTTGTCTGTGATACCAGAAAGATAAGGGAGTTTATGTCGGAGGAAGAGAACTATTTACAGCTTGAGCACTGGGATGTTTTCTGTCCTGGTAGTAGACAGTGTTACCTCATGGCTGCCAAGAGCCTGCTAAACTGTTGGATAAATGAAACTTAAATAATACATGAATGAAAGGAACTGCAAATGTGCAGGGGGTACATGGGGCATCTGCAGTTGCAGTAAATAAGGTTCCTCACCTAAGGAATTAATATAAGCCCAGTTCTCTGTCATGGAGTTCCAGAACAGTTTGCCTGCTGGCAGAATAACCCATAACTATTTACATGGTGGTTTTGTGGTGCCTGTCTTTGAAACATCTGGTCTGGCATGGAATACTGTTGATACCAGCTAGCTGATGGGCGATAACTCCTGAGGAACATCCCATACGGGAATTTCTGCGCCGTACAGAACAGACCCTGGTCCCTTTATCTGTTACATGGCATGTCTTTTGCTGGTACCTACACAGATTTTTTAGTAAAGAGTACATGAATTTCATCGGGTTATAAAGTAAAAGTTCAAGAGATTTATTTCCCTAGGTGAATGTCAGGGTACATGAATAAAGATATGGGAAGACAGATGTTGGGCTGTGGGAAGGGTGGAAAATTTTGAAATGGCTGAACAAGGGTCATTATTCAGCATTACTGATTCAATATTTAAAGAGTTTTGGAGGATTTCATGAGCAGCAGTTGTAACCATGTTCTTAAGTGCCTAAGTGAGAGAAGTCATGATAAGTTAGGAAAAATAATATGGTAAAAGTAATTAAACTAATTTGGTCTGTCGCATCTGGACTACAAAAGGCATGGTTTTGGAAGGCTCTTAGAAATAGATGTGTTAATAGAAAATTGAAATACGAATATTCCTGTTTGGAGCATTGACTTAGCCCTTCAAAACTTCGTAATTAACTCCCCCAAATAATAGAAAATACTCATTTTCTACAGAGCACTGTCTAGAAATACATTTTCATGCTCCAGGGTCCCACTTGATCTATGTAAATGGCTGTTGTGATGTAGTGTTCACTATCCATGTATTGCAGGACAAAGCTGCAAGTAATATCGGAATATTCTGTGTGTATTGGGATATTTTTGTCAGGTTTCAGGACGAGACAACAGAGCTCTCAAAGGCACATGCAAAAGTAGAGGGTCAGCAAACGTTCACAGTTTCAGGCATCTATTTTTAAATTGATAGGTTCTTCAAAACTTGATATATTCAGAATATTGAACTAACCGGATTTTATCTCTTTCTGGTTTTCCTTTTCTCCTCCTCCTAATTGCCACATGTTTTTAGTCTCTTTCTGCAGCTCTCCTTGCTTCCAATTTCCCAAAACTGTCTACTGTTTTGACTTCTTCATTCCTGTGTTTCCACCACCCCAGGCAAAACTCACACAGCCTGCATTTGTCTCTTAGAACTGAACAGGAATTTGAGTGTCTGGGTGCATGAGGAGCTAAAACGTGCCTACACTTTGAGCCCAAGAGTTTCTTAAACACTTAAACTCAAGTGCTCGCACAGAGACAGAAGTGTCTGAGTCAGAATGCTTGAGTGTTCGACTTAACTCCACTGCAATCCAGTCTTGAAATGTAGGTAGATAGATAAATAGATACATGGATGGATGGATGGATGGATGGATGGATGGATGGATGGATGGATGGATGGATGGATGGATGGATGGATGGATGGATGGATGGATGGATGGATGCACTGCAGCTGATTTCTTCCAGTTAACAGACTAGTTTTGCCCACCTCCTCATGCACTGCTCTCTGGGTTGCCCTGCTGAGGCCGAGCTCCTTTGTGTTGGTTGCCCTGAGGATTTCAGCTGTAAGTGCTCAGGCTCATCAGGCAAAGCTAGTGGGTGATACCTGACACCAGCTTCTTAGCTTGTAGCAATTCTGCTAGGACCTGTTGGTCCTTTCTCCATCATTTTAACCTCCTGGGTCTTCTGGTTTTGACAAACTCAGTGGTTAGTCTCCGTGTCTGGAATGACACCAAACAGAATGTTAAGAGTTAGTTTACGAAGGACATTTTTTTCCTAGCACTTCAGCATGCACAGATAATGTAGCTGTTTAAGGGAAAAGTAATAGTACTATTCATTCCCTAAAAATTAGACTTGTGTGAAATGTTGATTAACCTTAATGAACAATCTTCATATCTTTCACAGTTGTCTTTACAATGGCCTTTTAAAGGTGTAAATGAGTGAATATCTCCACACTAATGCTACTTTTTTCTTTCTTACACTAAAGGTATATATTTAATTGAAAACAATGAGAGGTCCTCTTAAGTTGATCTTGTAAGAGTGAATCTCCTTCAGTGGAGTAAATACCTTGCAAGGAATGTTGTCAGTCCTGTCTCTTTCACATAGCTCCGTAAGGGCTGGGTAGGCAGGACTCACTGAGGAGGGACGCTGGAAGCAGCACGTGGGAACTCCAGCTGAATGATCTGCACTCACATCCTTCCATCAGCTGACTTTCATTTCTTACCTGAAATGATACTGTTTTAATGGATGAACTAAAAAAAAACTGTTTCTGATACTTCTAATGCAAACTATCCCTTTCTGCATTGGGTTCTCTGTTTTGTGCTGAGAGAAGGAAGATCAGGAATTCTGTGTAGCAAGGAGAAGGATTTCATGCATATCTTAATTATCATTATTAGTGAACTGGACAAGGGGATTGAGTGCGCCCTTAGTAAGTTTGCAGGTGGCACCAAGTTGGGGAGTGTTGATCTGCTGGAAGGTAGAAAAGCTCTGCAGAGGGATCTGGACAGGCGGGATTCATGGGCTGAGGCCAGTGGTATGAGAGTCAACAAGACCAAGTGCTGGATGCTGCACTTGGGTCATGTTGTGGTTTAAAGGACAACAACTTTTTTTTTTCTCCTTCCTGGGGGGGGTTCTTTGTTTTCCTACTTCCGCCGGGACAGTTTCCAGCAGAGGTGAGGAGCCCACGGATTGGCTAATTTTAAGATGGGCACTTCATGTAGCCACTTGAAATTAGAGGCGTCTTTGCGAAGCTTACATTTTTAGGAGCGGGAAGTTTGAAGCTCTCTTCGACTTCCGCCCGCGTGGAAGGTAACTCCGGCATGGCCCGGGCCGGCCGCTCCCCTGGCCGTGCCGGGGCTGCGGCCGGGGGGCCCTGCCAGGTTCCCTCCCCCCCCCCCTCCCCTGCCTCGGGCAGTGCTGCTGTTGCTCTGAGGTTGTTTTTGTTTCCCCCTCCCTGCCTGAGGGAGAGGAGAATGGAACTCCAGAAGGGGGCTCCCGGCCCTCCCCTCTCCCGGGCTGGGCTTCCCCCCCCCTCCCCCCAACGGAGAGAGAGAGAGAGAGAGAGAGATCAGCCTGCGGTTACCGGGATTTGAGCCAGAGAAGAAGGCTTCAGAAGCTCCTAAGTCAATGAGAAAAAAAGTTAAAGACTAAAGGAGGGGAGAAAGAAGAGATGCCTTTAAGCTGAAAATCTTTTGTAAAGCCATGGTGATGAACTGCTCCTTGTAACTCACGGAATACCTTGGGGGAGATGCAGTGAAGGTTCTGCTTGTAACCTGAGCAAAGGCACTTAGTTCTAAAGCAAGCTGAAGCAGTTGTGATACCGTGCGAATTTGACCAGAGGGAGAGAAAGATGGGGGACCAGGCTGCAGAGATGAGCGATGAGAGTCTCTTGCCCTCGGGGATAGAAGAAGAGGACCTCTTGTTCCAGGAATGAGAAACCTTGCTTCCAGAGAGAGAAGACCTTTGCTTTCCTACCAGGACAACTCATCCTTAAAACTCCACCCCATAGTATACGAATGAGCCCTTGGATGACAGTTGTGGGAAAAGCTGTAACCAGGGGAAGAGACTTGTGTCACATGTGAACTAATATCCTTTCTGGGCGGGAGTTCACAGTGATATGGATTCTACAAGAGACTTATGCGTCTTGTGGGAAAAAATCTCCATGGTGAGACAAGAGAGACTCTTCTTCCAATTGGACTGATGAAAGCCTATTTCAAGAGTGGTAAATTGACCAGGGGTTTTCTAAGTTTGTTTCTCTGTGTTGTTGGTGAGAAGGATGGTGGTAAAGGAAGATAAATGAGGTGGGAGAAAGGAACCATCATGGGTGAGGGGCTGGGGGGAGGAAGAAGAAACCACCTGGGGGTTGATTTTGATTCTGTTGGGTTTTTTTTTGTTAATAAACTATTTTTATCTTTGAAGTTTAGGCCTGTTTTGCATTTCTCTTAATCCTTATTCTCATAAAATCACTACACTACACTCTCGCCTGGTGTGAGCAGACGAGCAGGTGAATGTGAAACCACTACAGGTCACAACAACCCCAGGCAGTGCTACAGGCTGGGAGTCGAGAGGCTAGAAAGAAAAGGACCTGGGGAGGTTGATCAGCAGCAGATGAACTTGAGCCAGAAACAGCCAAGCATGCTTGGTAACATTTCTTGCAAGCATTTGCTTCACTGGTAGTTTTCTATATATTCTGTCTTCAGAGGGACTAAGGGTTGTTGAGTTTTTACTACTTCTGTCTTCACGCAATGGTGCTTTGTGCTCTTTTTTGAGTTTCTCAACGGCATTGGGTTTCCGTTTACATCTATTTTGGAGTGGCATTGATTCACATCTTGTTTTTCTTTCTTGTATTTGGGGCAGCGGTTTTTTGCCTATTTGCCTTTTTGACAGTTTTTCATTACATGTCTAGGCTTTCTGCATATCTCCTTTCTTTGTTTGCCTTCAACAGTGCATACTTTCCCATTGAAAAACAAAAGATCAATGTTTGGGTGGCCTTGGCCAGTGCATCAGGTTAGATACCATATGTCTGTCCAATATGACCCCAGAAAATGCATTTTCCACCTGGCCACATGGCCAATTCCAGAAATGGTTGACCTAGCCATGCAAGGTACACTCACAGGATCATCCATATGGGATTATTGGACTCCAGCTGATACATGGGATTGGTGGGTCCCTCACCTTCCCCAGACATCTTTTGAACCTCCAGAATTGGAAATCCTTGGTTCTGTAAGGACGACTTTCTGTGCCAAATTTAACTACACAGGGAAGGACCAGTCTTCAATTTAAGATGTTACTCCTTATCATTCCATATATAAAAATCAGACATTTTGGTGTAATTATACCACTTTAGTTCAATCTGCAGTTAATGACACTCCTTTCCATTTACCAGAGTGTGCCCAGGTGGCTGATAAGGCTGATGGCATCCTGGCCTGTATCAGCAAGAGTCTGGCTGGCAGGACCAGGGCAGTGAGTGCCCCTGCACTCAGCACTGGTGAGGCCACACCTTGAATTCTATGTTGAATTTTGTCCTGCTCACTAAAAGAAGGACATTGAGCTGCTGGAGTGTGTCCAGAGAAGGGCAACATAGCCAGTCAAGAGTGTGGAGCTCAAGTCTTATGAGGAATGGCTGAGGGAAGTGGGATTCTTCAGTCAGTCGGAAGGAATCTTTTTGCTTTCTACAAATACCTGAAAGGAAGTTGTTGCAGGGTGGGAGTCGGTCTCTTCTCCTAGGTAATAAGTGGTAAGACAAAGGGAAATTACCTCCAGTTACACCAAGGTTGCACCAAAGTAGGTTTAGATTGGATATTAGAAAAAAGTTCCTCACCCTGGTTGTCCAGTGAAGCAGTTGAGTCTCTATCCCTGAAGATGTTTAAAATTTCAGATGCTTTTAAGTAAGAAATATCTGTTTTCTGAAAGTGTCTGTGGTCAAAGAAGCCAACTGAGGTAGTAGCTGGTGAACAAGAGAGTTTAAAAGTGTGTTGAGGGATGGGCAGGACAAGCGCTGCACTTGGAAGATGTGACAAGAGCATTGGAATCAACCTGCCAAGTTGGATGGGGGTACTGCTATATTTGTACAGTGCTCTGCACCAACTCTTTGTGGCAAGAATATCTATATAAGACAGTTTGGTGGCAAATTTAAGCACATTTCGTAGCACTGTCATTGGCAAGAGTGTACATCCCACCATCTGCCGTGTAGGTTGTGCCTGCCTGTCCAGCTCACAGCAGGTGCTGGGTTTGAGATGCCCAGCGCTGTGGCCAGCTGGTGGCAGTGAGCACTATTTGGTGCTCTGTGCTTGGTTGGGGAGTACAGAATTATCTAGGCTGAGTTGCTGCTGGTGCAACTACAGGTTGTGGTCAGAGCCCTGATTGCTGGGTTCTTGCAGGGACTGTTTCCCACCCCCATCTGACATAAAAACTGCAGCACAGCCCAGATGGTGCACAGAAGGTACCAACCCAAGGAGCTCAAATGTTGCTGACAACCTCGCTGACGTGTCGTGCTGATGTCTGTACAGCTCTCAGTTTCCTTACAGAGGCCATTTCAGCTGGATTTTTCAGGGCTGTTTGAACTTTATGATGATACTCTTAGTTGGGAATTTTCTTTTGAAACCAACGGCTCTCTGCAAAGCATTTATTGACTTTTGAGGAGACACAAGGAGGGAGGTTCTGCCTACGACAAAACAAGTGTTGCGTCACTGGTTCATCTAATTGAAGTAGTTTCTTGCAAGCTGCTCATGATTCATAAGAGGTAATAAATAACTGGAGAATGATTGTGCCTGACAAAGGAAACAGTTGTTGCAGAGGTGCTCTTTTGTTGTCCAGGTTGTGATTAGCTGGTTTCAGAAGGGGAAGTAAAATTTTAGACACACAAAAGGAAGATAAATATGGACCTCACACAGTTTCCTTTCCTCAGTTTTGGTTTATGCTGAACCATGGGATCAAGGTAACTGCCAAGAGCATTTCTGTAGACACTGAGGGTGAGTGATAGAAGTCACAAAGTAGTATAGCCTAAAAATGGGACTTTATAACTGTTTTCTTTATACAAGCACAAAATCCAGTTTGGCTGTATTAATCTTCTCGTCTGACATAATACAACATCATTCCTACCCTTAAATATAAAGCAAGATGGTGGGATTTTCCAAAAATCTACGTTAGCCCAAGTCTGAGCTTACTGAAGTAAGTGGGTATTTGTGAACAGTGTTGTACAAGTCCCATGGCTGAGTACATTTAAAAATTGTACACCATTCCTGGTAACATCTTATGCAAAACCAATTTTACTGAAAGTAAGCACAGTGAATAAAGAAGACTTTTGCAGATTGAATTTTTATGTTTCACTGGGAAATTATAGTTGATCTTTACTAGCTTACTATGAAATGTCCCAGAGTGCTGTTTACACAAATAATCAGAAACCTTCATAAACATCGTAGAATAACGGGAAGTCTGTGTCAGCCCACGGTAAATTGTGGAAACATCAGGTAATCTGGTCATTTGGGGAGAAAGGGTAGCCTGACAAGATGAGGGTTGCAAACTCATATGGTAATCATGAGAATAATTACACAGCCCTTTGTCCTGATGTTAATCCTCGCATCACCCCTGCAAGGTAGGATCTATATTATTGCCTTAATCCTGTTGATTTTCTTAGTCATGTGAATGCCACAGGAATGAAAAATCTCAAGGCCCTTTTCCTTATATTCAGCAGATCCAGTACCTTATAATTGTGAAACTTGGCCTAAAGCAACCCCTAGGCAGTGCATGTTCCTGGGAAGCGTGCAGAGGTGATTGTGGGGATTAATAGCAACAAGGGGAAAGTCACAACCTGTTTTTCCCCCTCCCCTCTTTCTTTTGTTTCTCCCAGGAGAAAAACCCTACAAATGTACCTGGGAAGGCTGCACCTGGAAGTTTGCTCGATCCGACGAACTGACGAGGCATTACCGCAAGCACACGGGAGTGAAGCCATTCAAGTGTGCAGACTGTGACCGCAGCTTCTCCCGCTCGGATCACTTGGCGCTCCACCGCCGCAGGCACATGCTGGTTTGAGAAACGCTACCTGTTACAGCCGAGTTTAAGAGCTGGGTCTCTTAACTACCCGCAGTGAATTCAGCAGGGCTGAATCCCCCTCTGCAGTGTTAACAGGCAGGGCTTTCCCTGATGTCTGTAACAAAAAATAATAACAGAAATCAAAAAAAAAGAAAAAGCAGGAAAAGAAGTGCCACTCTTCTCCTCGCCATCTGAAGTTAACCCTGTCTGCTCCGAAGCATGGCTACCCCCTGAAAGTGTCATCACAATCACCTGGGAAATAGCAGCCAAAATGCTACAGGAATGGGCATTATTTTACATGCTGCATCCTTTGACAAAAAATGTTTATAGCTTGTATGTTTTCTCAGCTGCCAGACATTTTGTTCCTGAAAAATCACTGCTGATTGGAGGATAGATACCATGAACTGATGATGATGATGACGATGATGATGGTGAGAGCAAGACCGCTAGATCTGTGTTATGCCATCTTTTCCCCTTGTTTTCAATACCATCTGGCCGGTGTCAGCACTGCACCGGAGCTGTGCTACAGACAAGCTGCATGTGAGTAGGCAAGAAGATTCTGCTGGAGAGGTCCTGCTGCCGGAGCTGGAGAGTTGCTCAATCAGACTTTTGCAATAATGATGGTGGCATTTTAATATCACACCACAATTTGTCATAATGCTCTAGAGGACACCAGCCATTTAACCTTTTTCTTTTATCTTTTCTTTCCTTCTTTTCTTTTGTTGTTGTTGTTGTTGTTGTTGTTGAAGTCTGCAAAATAAGCAAAGGGCAGCAGCATCTCTGCTGAAGCACCATATTAAGTATCTGTATTTTACCATGGACTTATTTAGAACCATTTTCTGATTTGTATAGAAAAAGCCCACCTAAAAACTACCACCCTCTTCTCCATGTGCCGTTTCCTTTCATGCAAGTATCTTCTTCCTCACAACCATTATTTGAACCCAAGGAAATAGTCAGATCTTGTACTTGCCGGTACCAAGGTTAGTGGTATAGCCATTCATGGAATGGAATTGAATGTATCATCAAAACAAAACAGAGAAGAAACGGCTGCATCTCTTGCAGAGAAAAAGCAATAATGAATAAAATGGCTCTCGAGACAATAATTTACTCCACTCCAACAGAAGTGGGGGGTATGCAGAAACAGCACGTAAGATTTAAGCATTTAAGTTCATCTTTTTGCTGGTTTCACTGACCTGCTAGGTGCCACAATTAAGTACTTTTATTTCCTTTAACATAATACTTGTGTCTGGAAAGCAGGAAAGATAAAGGAAAGAGTTGATTGTTGAGGAGGTAGTGGATGAACTGTAAGTAGGACAGAGAAATATTTCTGCAGTCGTGCTCTGCAAGACATTAGATTTCTCACTGGGAGTTAGGGAATAACAAGATTTTGCCAGCTGTCTAGTATGATACAAATGGCCCTTTATATGGGTACCAGTGTCTGCCTCTGCTGGGATTTTCAATCCAAGTCTTTTCAGATTAAATAAAAGGAAATTCTTGATCGTTCCCATACAGCCCTATAATTGCAAACCAATTTGTATTAATTGAATTATGTAGGAAGGAGAGAAACTCTTAGTCATCAGTTATTCATGCAAACAGAATAGTGTTTTTCTGTTTTCTTTCCTGACAAGGATATGTCTATTCAGCTAAATTTGACAAAGGGGAGACTTGGCAGTATTTTCTAAGTGTTGATATTTTCATAGCTTAGAGATGAAAGATGTAAACATAAAGGTTTTTTCCAATGCATTTAATTATGAATATTTGGTTCCAGGAGCTGCACAGATTAAACTTCTGATACCACTTGTTTGTTTTTAAGTGTTTCACTGTCTCAGTTAATATCGGATTCCTGAAATAAACGTAGTAATGTTGGGGGGATTCTGAAATCCAGGTAATCTTTAAGAAAAAACAAGAGTACCCATACAGATACGAAAGTAATTACAGTTAACTGAGGATTAATATGACCAGGATAATACTTTATAATAGCATTCACAGACCCCAGAGTTTACTTGTCTTTAAATATCCTTAATATTCCCCAGTATGGGTAGTTTATCAGCTCTCTGGAAGAACTTACTACTGTTAAGGCTCTGACTTCCCACTGCCAGTTGGTCAGCAGAGAAACTCAACACAAATTATTCACAGCTGTTGTGAGACAAATGCCTCTATCAATTCCTATTGACCATGTCGGTGATCTACTTCCACCAAATTCAATGACATTCTCAAGGACAGATCAGGGCTTCTGCATAGACCATTAGGCATTGCAGGCCACAGAATGCTGTCTTTACCAGCAGCATTACTACTGTTGATTTAGAAAAATGGCTGTCAAAGTATTGTGTGTGAGGTGCTTCATGGATTATGTCTGTGGTCTGGTTTTTGTCTACTTCAGTATCATCCCCTTAAATGCATCTGTCATTGTTGGCATTTAGGGAAAGAAGTCAGGTTAGGCAGAACTCCATCAATAAGATTTTTTTCCCACCCAAGAGTATTTTACCAACTAATTATTTGAATACCAGTAATTCAGTTGAAGAACGATTGGTATACAAAATTCCTTTGGGGGTGTGTGATTTTTTTTTTCTCTCATAGGAAATGAGGCAGAAACTCTCAAGTGGGGATTCTGTTAGCATACAGGAGGATGTGATGTTACTCTCAAAGGCAGAGAGGTTAGCGTTCCTCTTTAGGCTTCTCCTGTAGTCAATGAAGACAGAAAAACTACAAGAGAAGTAGTTCAAGGAGAGGCCTTAAATTCTAGCATTCAGCTTTGAAATGCCCCATGGAGGAGCATATGTATGACAGACCCTGGAGAGGCTCATCTCCCAAAGCCAAGGCTGGTCTGTGTGAATCCCTGTTTTTTCAGCTGGTTGCCTGTTACTTTATGCATTGGAAACACTGCAACAGAAAGAGGGTCTGTTTTTATTCAAAGAACCCCAAAGTGATAGGGGGTTAAAGCAGCACCCATGCCAAGGGAGGTAGGCATGGAGTGTGGCAATGGTAGGAGGATGAAGCCAAAAGGTTAAGGAGCATGTGCTACATTTTGTTATTTCACAGGAAGTATGTCTTCAACCTTTCCAGCACATGTGCAAGGGTTTCTTTCTCATGCTGCTGTTACCTGTAGACAGCTTGCACAGCCAGCAGTAGTCCACCACTGGGTTTCAAGTACACAGTATGGTTCTTGATGAGGTTCTTATTTATACCAGCACCTGCAGGCTTTGATCCCAGTTATTCTGCGAGGTTGTTTTCTGGGTTTTGTCCCTTTCAGAAGTACTTTAAGAGAGGTTACTTGGTGGGACAGGGGTGTTTGAATGTGGAGCTGATGTCCCCCAGATCCTTGCCATTGTGTCCTTGCCATTAATGGCTGTGGTTCAGACCTGCCAGTTTCTGTGCTCATGAAAGACCACAGACAATTGCTCCAGGGTAGTTCCCTCAAAACTCCTGGTACCCCACCACAAGTCTTTGACATTTCATGGCTGTGGCGAAGGCTTACATCATGTGTAGCATGCAGAAATACCAGTTCTCATCCTGACATGAGGCAGTAGGCCCATCTTAATTGAACAGTTGGGAGACACAAACACACAGTGTTGTATTCTTTCAGAAAGACAGATTCAGTCCACCATGCTGTGACATTGCGTATTACAGCTCGCAAGGGAAATTATGCCATGAAGTGTCAGATGTCACATATTTTCAAAAGTTCTAAATGGATTTGTCAGGAAACCTCAGTAGCCAGCATTTTAGGAAAATATAATGATCAAACAGCTTTGATACAGAAGTTTTAAAATTTTTAATTTTCATTATTTTTTGAGCATCCCTTATATTCAGCACTGTAAAATTGGCTCATTGCAACAGCAGTTTTTTTACTTGGGGATGAAGATGCAGTATTCCTTATTCTCATGCTTACATAATTAATTAAATAGATTTAGACTGACTTGTACATATGATTATTTGCTGGAGTAACGTATAACAAAATTAACAGTGTTGAAAATCACATCAGTGATGTTGATGTTTGGGTAAACTTGCAGTGCAGAGCATGGACAAATAGCTGGACAGCCTTTCTCCCTTTCAGTAATGGGAATAACAGTGATTGTAAGTCTCGTTTCCCATTTGCCACATTGAAAATGTATTCTAGTTGCCATTTATAAATTTATCTTCTGATAATAAATGCTCTTTAATGTAAAAAAATCTCTTTCTCCTTTATTGAAGGTGGATACCTCAAAATCAGAGTAAGTATGACTAATAATATCCCAGTTACTTTTTAGCTTGAATTTGGGTTTGGAAAGGTCATTGTATGAAACTGCATCTTCCACAGCAGTCAAGTCTTAAGATCGTTCATTAACTCCATGCTATTCCCACATGCTCATCCTTACACTCATGCATATGAACCCCAGCACTTCAAGAGGCTCTATCCATGTGCGGGTAATAAACAAGTTCATTTAAAATTAAAATTTAGGGGAAGAAAACAGAAAAGGAAGAATTTTAAATAAACACTGTTATAGAAAATACTACCTTAAGACACCAACTCCTTAACTACCTTAAGACACAACAAGTTACTGTGTTATGCCTTTGCCTGTGATACGTGACTGGAGAAGTGCACAAAGAAATTGTTGTATTTTCACAGTTTTGCTATAGCATAGCAGTTGCTGTGTAATGTATGCTTATGAAGTCATGCCCACTGGATCCTTGAAAAGGCTTAAATTCTCCACAATAAGTCAGGTTTTGGCATAAAAAATGTAACTGTAAAGATACTGCATCTTTAGAAATCAAAGTAACTTGAAGTATTTTACTTTACTTGTAACACTTAAAATATTCTGTAATATATGTGATAACGGAAAAGTATTTTCAAGCTCACAGTTTTACGTGGCGTGTTAAATAGGTTAAATGAAGTACATTTTTAAACAATTCTTACCTTCAGTTTTCATCAGGAAGACTGTTAAGATATTGCCTTGCAAAGCTTAAATACAAAACACGAGAAGTTAATTGTTCTGTTTTATCAGAGCGTGTTTTCTCTGCAAAATGGAGTGGCCACTTCTTTGCTGTTTTGCAGATGGTGTGTGATATAGCAAAGTTATACTGAGTCCTTCAGTGTCAAATATAAGTCAACGCTCAATGTCTTTGAATAAAGGAAGAAAACACTTAAAATGAAAACCGTATGAAAGATTTGGCAGTTTGTGATTTTTTTTTTTTTCGTTCTGGCATTTTACAATGAACTACAGATACAGGAATGGCAAACACTCATATTATTTTATTTCTTCTTGTATTTCCCTGACTACAGTGCATCTTGATTCAAGGTTGCAGAGCTGAAACAGGCAGCTGCTTTTTGCTGATTCCAGGGGAGTTTAGTCTTCTAGGTGCAGTAACATGTCAAGAATATCCATTGTAGCAGGACAGTTCTGATGTTTAAGATACACATACACTTCAGTGAGATAGCCTAAGATCTATTTTAAAGGTGAAACAGAGACTGAAAGTGCCTGTAATTAGAACTGATGGGATGTTCCTATACTTTTACACAGCAATAACTTAATGGGATTCTGTTAACAATAAGGTTAAAATGAAATTTTACTTGGAGAACAATAATGCAGCACAGAAACAAACACGAAGTGCCATTTGTATGTTCACATGTTGAGATACTGTGTTAGAGGTTTTAGTTATTTTCTCAGATAACACCTGTCATATATTTGTAAGAAAAAAATAAATCTTAGTTTACAAATTACTCGTAGCTGTACCTATTCTCAGTAGATGTGATTGGAGGTCATTGTCAAAGCAGTGTTTTAGGGGATTTCCTCCCAGTGTATGTTGGATATGCCCGTATATCCAGGGTATTCTCTAGTGAAGTAATCAAAAACCAGCAATAAGCCCAATGGAGCTTTATTTTTAGGGAATATGATAGAACAGGGATTCTCTTGAAAAATCCTCTGCATTGAACTCTGGAAACACAAGAGTTCACCTTACATCTCCTTTCTCTTCATCATTTAATGCTCATAGTACTTAATATCATCTTGGTTGACTTCATGAGTAGACAAAATATATCACTTCTCTTTCTTTTGGGGACAAATGAGTGAAGAATTGGGGACTGTCAGTCTGGAGCCTATTTGAATAGCAAACAAGAAGTTGATACTCCTAAAATGGAGTATGGAGATTTTATATTGAGTGGCCTAAACATTTGCATCAGTAGACTAATTGATCTTACCAGAAAATGGCCGGCTGTGACTCTCACACTCTTATTTTTTCTCAGTTTTTTGTAAATATTAACTACTGCTAATGGATTCTTAAAATAGCAGTGTAATGCCAGCCCTTATGCTTCTTCTATTTTTAAAAACAAATTTATTGGAAATCAAAATGTAACTGGTTCTTCTAATGCCTTTGCCAAGGAAGATTGCTTTCCATCCTCTGAATTTGTACTGTCATTTGTCCAGGCAAAATTTTGTACTTGAAAAATTCTGCATTTTGTCTAGACTTCTGCTGCCATCAGTGGGTTGCTGCTGGAGTCTCAGTGAGGCTCATACACAGATGAAAGTGCAGGTGCAAAAATCAACCCCCACCAAAAAGTCCACATGGATGCACATATAACAATTAGATATTCATGCACATGAGTTAATTATGTGACAAGGTTGCTCCTTCAGTAACAAATATAAATGTTAACCACTGGCAGAAATAATCCCATCAGAACATGCATATACTTATTCTGTTGTCCCAAGCTTATTTTCAGTTATTAAGCACATAAAAGAGTACAGCTCATGCTGGGAGTTTCAGGAGAGCACCAGGGAATGTGTTGTCAGAAGGACAAAGGAACCACTACATTCTTACCCAGTACCTGAGCTGTTCTTGGAGAGTGTTTGGTTCTTTGTTCTGGAGCAACAACACTACAAGGGGGCACCCTTAGGAAGCTGCCATGTTGGAAGGTTTGGCTGATCCCAGCCCTGCATGTGTTAGTTCTTTGGTAGGAAAGGGTACCTTGTCTTCACCATCCCAAAATGAGAGGTTTTTTTCCCTTCATTCTGAAAAGCAAATTCTTAGTTAGGGTTCTTTTTTTGTTTGTTTGTTTGGTTGGTTGGTTTGTTTTGTTTCGTTTGTTTGGGTGTTTTAGTCTGTTTTGTTTTGTTTTGCCTCGGTGGGGAGGTTTTTGTTTATTTGGATTTTGGTTTTTCGGTTGGGTTTTTTGGCAGTTTTGTTTTGCTTTGTGTTTTTTGTTGTTGTTTGGTTGGTTTGGTTTGGTTTGGTTTTTTGGGGTTTTTTTGGTTGTTTTGTTGTTGTCTGGTTGGTTTTTTTGGTTTTGGTTTTTGGGTTTTTTTGGTGTTTTTTTTTTGCTTTGCCAGCATTATTCTATGATGGCATATTCTATGAGCTCATGCTCACTGACTTTGAATTATGAAATAAAATTAATTTCCCTTGTGGTAATTTTTACATTATTCAATACAGAGTTTTTCAGTCCTCTAGAGAAGCAAAACTGGGCATGTGAATTTTAGCTATTACAAAAATAGGAATAGAAAAAATTACTTGAGATTCTGTTGTCCGAATGAATGAACTGCAAGATCTTTCCCAATTCAGAGTCAGAAGTTTCAGTGAGCCAAGGTGCTCTCAGTTAAAAAAGAAGAGATGGTTCACACATTGACTTGCTAAACCGTGTTCTGCTCTGTGACCTCAGCATTTAAAAAAACCCAATAATTCAGTGTCTGGTATGGGACCACAGGCAATGGCTTTGATGGATTGTCATAAGCATGAACCATGAAATACACAGATAGGTTCAGATACCACTTTTCTCCCTCTCCCTGCCTTTCTAGATATAAAAGAGCTTTGGAAAGACAATTTGAGCCAAATCTTCATGGCTGAACTAGTATTTTTCACGATTCAGAGTTCTTGTTGTCATTCCTGGTTTCAGACTTTTTCACTGCTACATTTCCGTCTTAAAACACGCGTGGTTTATTTCTTTCCTGATTGTCCTATACATGGCTTCCTTGGTAGTGTAAGTTCTTCACTGAACACCTACACAATACGCTCTCTTGACCTTCTGTCTGTCCTTACGAAGTTGTATTTCCCATTTGCACATTTGTAGAATATACACAGAGATAGTAATGAATTACTTAAGTTTTATGCACCATCAGCCTTAAACCTTCAACCCACACACAGACACATGCATTCATACACATCAAGGGAAAGAGAGATTTGGACACTGCTAGCAACATGTGGGGTCAAAAATACCATTAAATCAGAAAGTTCTTTCAGCTGTGTTCAGGAAAAAACAACAATACTGAAAAATATCATTCTTGGCCAAGTTACTTATGGAGGAAGCATATTCCCCCATGGTGTTATTTGAATGAAAACCTAAGGATGGAATTGTATTTGGCCCCAAATTGTTCCTTGTAATCAGGTCATTACTGTTACATGTACCAATGAGTGTTCATTTGATCCTCCTGTGTAAAAATACAAAAACATCCCGTAGTTTACCAAGCGATTCATTTGGGACCGAAGCTTCACAGCAATGGAATTAGTATGTACAGCACCTCAATCTTTTTCCTAGATAAGATGTGGAAGGGAGGGCCATTATCAGTAACCCCATAGAGACAGTAGTGTCAATAGAGCTCCTACATTTAAAAGGAATAAAAATACCAGTGCTAGCAGGCAAACTTATTCGTTTTTTAGTCTTTCTTTTGCCTTCTTTTCAAAAGCTTTTAAATACAAAAATTACTTTTCTTCAAAAATTAAACTTCTGAAGATCTAATTTCCCAGTAGTTTCCTCTGCATTTATATACTATGTAGTGTTTAGGCAATGCCTACGTTATAAGTTTATTAATATTATGTAAGTGTTGTTCTTGTATTTATGTATAGTGTATGTATTGTAAATATACTCAGAGCTTTTTTTCCTCTTACTGTAAAAAGGTGATTTTTGCCCTATGATAATGTAAAGGGAGTCCCCTAATGAAATTCTGTCAGGATGATTATTCCACTCTATTCTCTATTCTTAAAAAAGATTTAAATGAACAAGTGTTATCGTTTTAAATAGTGTCTCAGACATATTTTGTTGGTGCATTGCTTTTCTGTATTCAACTTTCCTATGAATTGAGCTGTGAATTGAAATAGAGTTTAAACCTTTAAATGTATGCATTTGTACAATTATCTGAATGGAGGCATGAAGGTTAAATAAAGCATTTTGTATGGAACAAACCCCCTAATCATTACTGTGGATGACTCAAACCTTCTGGAATACCTAGTTATTAGCTTTTTAAAATTAAATCTTCATTTTCTATAAACATACAGTGATTTTTTAAATGTTTGCTTAAGAAATTAATTTTACTTGCTTTTCTGATTTTTTAAAAGCTACCATGTAGCTTTTAAAAGTCACTTTCTCCTTTCACAGAAATTGTGCATCTGTGGCAAAGGTGGAACAAATTAAATAGCACTCAGCAGTATAAACAAAAATGTCCTAGGATGAGATAAAAATAATTTGCATTACTGTATAATCTGAGTTCCCCCAAGTACTTTAAAAGGGAAACTCTTTGCTTCTGCCCCTCTCCTTCCCCTGTGTGTGGGGAGGCTGGTGCAGTTGATGTGCAGCATCTGTAAGGTGCCGGTGTGGCCAGGAGAGGGTTTGCTCACTGTGTGCCCCTGAAGTGAAGGAACAGCTCCTGGAGGAGGGCAGTGGCACACTGGAAATTGCAAGTTCATACCTGGTTGAAGAGAGCTGCTGTTTGTGATTGCTCCTACAGACACTCTGAGGCCTGCGGGCTTCTCCCTTGTGTCTGACCATTCAATAAAAAATTCCTTTATGTTTGAGCCAGTCTAGGACAACTGTGGATGTGAAGTCAGAGGCTTGGAGCTGCATGTCACCCTTATTTGTGAAATTTCTCCTTAAAATTAATTTTCCCCTTCCCCTGAATTTCCATTCCCTTACTTTTAACCAGTATGATCATTTATCTAGTAAAAGCCATAGTGTTACATGGCTACAGGCAGAGAAACAAGTAAACAAAGTGATTTGGAGACCTTTGAGCCTTATGAAGAGATGTTTCTCAACCAAAGCTGGGCTAGAACAGATCTTCCATCTCTCAAACCACTGATGAATTTAAAATCAGATAGTCACATTGGCCCTTCCAAAGCACTTCTGCTTTCTGCACAATAAGTTGTTTGTTCTTCCTCAGTGTCCTGTGTGTGTTTAATTTCATTTTTTCTCCCAACAGTGCCATAAGTATAAAATGCATCGCTGCCTGTTTAGTCTGACCTCCTCAGTGAACGCCCACACCGTCCTCTGCCCTGACCCATGCTCTGTTCCTGAAAAGTTATTTCTTCCACTTGCACAAACAACTGCTCAATTGTCATCTAATCCCTCCTCCTTTTTTTCCCCCTTTTGTTATTGAACAGTCCACTTGGAATGAAAAGTTGGCAGGTTAAGTACATTTTACGGGGCACGTCTGGCTCTCCATGAGCATGATAAGGAGTGGCCTCTGGTAACCACCTTCAACTTTGCACACTGAATTACTAGATCAGATAAGCACAGTTCCCTTCTCTGCATGCAGAAAAAACATCACATCAGCATCATCCTTGAACTCGGGGAGATTGCCCGCTTCCCAGACAGAGTTCTGGCTGTGCAGACTTTTCACCCATGGATTTACAGTGCAAGTCCTTGTGTCCAGCCTCTAACAGGGAAGCTCATCCATATGAGAGGTCTGTCTGAAAGATCTGCTCGCTGCACTGTGGCTTGGTGGCATGAGATTTTGGTTGGGAGTTGAAAGGGCAAGGCTAGACATGTTGGTGGTCGCCAAGTATTTGTCCTTTCCAAAGTGAAGCCAGCACTGCGGTCCAGGCGGCCACAGATGTAATTGGTCTCTTCAGCAGTGCCTGCGGTGCACACTGTGGAAACCTGTCCTTAAACAATCCTCCTATCCTTGCAAACCAGGCAAAGTTAAACTCTTTAAGCAGACAAAGAGCCAAAGGCAATTGACTGAAGCTGGAGTGACTCAGTAGTTAGGCAAAAAATTCCAGAATTGCAGAATGTTTGGGGTTGACAGTGACCTCTGGAGGTCATGTGGTCCAGCCCCCTGCTCAAACAGGGACACCTAGGGCCAGTTACCAGGTGTCCAGATGGCTTCTGAGAATCTCTAAGGATGAAGACTCCACAGCCTTGCTAGCCAACCTGTGCCAGGGGTCAGCCAGAGTTACAGTGGGAAAATGTTTCCTGATATTCATAATAGTCCCTCCCTCTCACTTTGGCCATTAGGCAGAACAGGCTCTCTGGTTACAGTTTTGACCCAGTCCATAACTGGCTACAGTTTTTATACCCATGGGTATTTTCTGTGAGAGGCCTCAAATAGCAGCAGTAGCCATACCCTTCCTGTTGAATTGTACTCACAAAGGCATTTACTGCCTTACATATTTGTCTTACCAAAAATATATAGCCCATAATAACTAGTCCTGCCCCTTACAAAGGAATGAATAACCAGATCTAGCCAGTAAGCTGAAACATGTCAATATATTTTATCCTTTATGTTTTCATTTGTATCTTTGCACAACCTTGCTCACAGGTGCACTGTGCCCTTTCCTGGTTATCTTTCTCATTTGCTGGGGATATTGATCTATAAAACCTCCTCGTAAAATATTTCAAATAAATTCTTTGTTTTTCTGGGGTGACTTCTCTACACCTGTATTTTTGGGCCTATGCAGAATATTAACAGACAGAAACTAACAATAAAGTCCAGAAACTACTGCAAAAGCAAACAGTGAAACCAAGACGCTTGCAAAGTGCTATAAATCTCTGCTGAGCTCGGGTTGCTGTTTAATCTTTATATACAGGTACGTCTCAAGGTTATCTACTCCTGAGGGGTTCTCTGGAGGTTTTTGTGATTTGTCATCTGCTCAGCTTCTTATCAGTCACAGGTATTTCCCCTTGTAACATTTATTATGGGCTCCCCTCTGTGTTTCTTAAAAATGCAATGCCCTGAAGAGGCTTTGGTATGCAGTTTGTAAGGAGTTATTAAATCTCCCTCTCCCGTGATCAACTGGATTGTAAATGTGGCACATGCAGCATAGCATGTGCGGCAGCACTGGTGGCTGAACTCCCTCACTGGGACTGGATGGAAACACGGAAACTTGCAGTTCTGGGAAGGAGTTTTCTGTCTCCATCTAGCAGTCTCTGGCTGGAAAAGTACAGTTAAATACATTCATTGAATATATTATGTACGTAGAAGAGAATCTACTGCAAATAGCATAAATAAAATAACCATTGTGGCAGCTTAGCTAAGACACTGCATCTGATTTTGAGGTGGAAAAAATCTCAATTCTTTCCACTAGGAGGATCATGGGCCTCCTGCTGTGCCATTCCATTTCAGCAGAGGCAAATCCAGCCCTGGCTGCTGCAATGACGTGTTGCCATTTCTGAGGAACTGGCAGACTTGGGAGAGGAACAATGAAATTGCTTCATCACCAAGATGACAGGGAGCCTCTCTGCACGTGGCCGAGGCTGGAACAGCAGCGGATTTGATGAGAAATGGCTTCCTCTCCTGTGTCCACAGCCTCATGGAAAGGTGCTGCCGAAAGAGAGGGATGTGGGAAGCAGGATGCAACTGTTCCCCAGCTATCACTTTATCCAGCAGATAAAGCTGCTTTAATTCCTCATTTATCCTTAAAAACCTGCTTTGTCTACACTGACATCTGAGTTCTGACTGCTAGCACGTATAGGCATGCAAGTGCATGCAAATATCTGGTTGGTACACATATTTGTGTATATTTATACATGCACACATGCATGCACTGTATGCGTGTATGTAGGTCCGTACTGACCCTCTCTTTCTGAAGGTAGCTGGGCACCAGGAGCACTACTGGGAATGTACTTAGGAGCCAGGTGTCCATGTAGGTATGCAGTAGCTGAGTAGCAGTTTTAAAGCCCTTTACTTTGAGATCTTAGAGCTGAAATGGGCACCACATCCCTAGAAGTGTTACAGGCCAGGTTGGATGGGGCTTTGGCCCAGTGGAAGGTGCCTCTGCCCATGGCAGGAAGATTGGAACAAGGTGATCTTTAAGGTGCATTCCAACCCAAACCATTTTGTGGTTCTATAAAAGGCCAAGGCAGGAGATGAATGCTTTGCTCTGACTCCTTCTATGCCTGTCCTCCACACCTGAACTTGTGCTTCAAGGGGTGCTCCAAAATCCCACATGCCCCAGACATGGCCTGTTCTCACCCCCCCCCCTGGCAGCAGGGGTTCAGCCCAAGCCTGGACTGCAAAGAGCAACCCCTAAGAGATGGTGTGGTCTCCCTTGTAATAGAGGGGGTCTAAGGTCACCTGGACAGCCTGGGGTTCTGCACATAGCACCCAGGGCTGGACAGAGGCACAGCCCCAGGGGACAGCAGGGACATGAAAACAGAGGTTCAGCCTCAGCTCTGCTGGGGGGGCTTGTCTCACATCCAGGCTGGTGGTCAGGTCTGCAGGTGAGGGATGTGAGCAGGAAATGGGAGCTGCTCCTTTGGTGCCCACCTCTGATCCAGGAAATGGAGATCTGATACTTTGCTGCTTCCAGCCGGAAGGAGCTTCGTGGAAATTGAAAACCCTGAATTTGCTGAGACGAAATTGATCTCTGTCTGCGCAAATTGGTAACGTGGCTGTTTCAGTCTGCTGGTGAAGTATGCAATCTGTTTCTGAGGCGTTTTGTAAAAAATTAGAAAAGGCTGGTAGAGGGTTTCTGCAGAGCTTTTTTGGTTCTGATTATTCTTTTACAAAGCTATACTCATTTAGACCATCTGTGGCTTTTCAGTGTAACTGATAGAAAACTCTCAGCTTCCCAGGACTTTACAAGTGTGCCAAGAAGGCAAGACTGCAGAGGCTTTTGGAGCTAATAAAACAAAGGCAGAAAAACTGCTTGTTGTGATGAGGTGGGGGGAGCAGAACACAGGGCTGGGGCCTTTTTCCTTCCTCAGCCTTGCTTTGTTTCCCATTTTGTTTGACATTTGTAATCAAAGCCTCAGCACCTTTGCTTTAGTTATAATAACTTTACTGTAGTTATTACATGAGCCTCCGCAGATGTACACACAGCCCAAGTTTTTAGCCTCCAGCACTGGCCACTCCCCAGACAAGATGCTTGTTCCTGTACCACAGTACGTGTGATTCTGCAAGTTTCATTTATCACAAGGCAGCAGTACAGACACAAGAAAAGTACAGCAGGAGCCAGGGGCTCAAGATGAGGTTTGGCACACAGTACATCAACATCAGAAAAGACTTGTTCCTTCAGCTTTCATCACTAACAACATCTGGGAAGATGAATGTAACTCAGTCACAGTTGCTGCAAATTAAAATAAATGAATAACCTGCCAAGTGTGGGACAGAAGTGCTACATTCATGTGTTTTTGTGGGAAAACTAATGTGGCCCTTCGGGCTTGTCAGCTTTGGTTTGATTCACACGGATGGCCATGTACCCATAAACTTTAAGGAGATTTCAGGGCCTAAAATATTTTCCTTGACTATCCTAGCAGGAAGGGTTTTGGTGGGACATAAGGATGGCATTGATAGCAATTTCATGCTTGAATTCAGCTCAGAGAAATAGTGAGCAAATGTTTGTTCACTGGTTGTAACTTGCGAGTGTGGTGGTGATATCCAGTAGATCGATAGCCACTTGTCAAAGACACAGTGGAAGGTGACACCTTGTTACAGGAGGCAGGGATGGCCTAATAAATACATGAGGGAATATGTCTCCTGCATAGCTGGAGAAGAAAAAGCTCCAAGGAGACCCTTTAACAGTCTTCCAGTACCTTTAGAACTTACAAGAAAGCTGGGGAGGGACTTTTTACAAAGCTATACGACAAAGGGTAATGGCTTTCAACTGAAAGAGAGTAGATTTAGTTTAGATATTAGGAAGAAGTTCTTTACTGTGAGGGTGGTGAGGCACTGGAACAGGTTTCCCAAAGAAGCTGTGGATGTCCTATCCCTGTAAGTGTTCCAGGCCAGGTTGGGTGGGGCTTTGAGCAACCTGTTCTAGTGGAAGGTGTCCCTGCTCATGGCAGGGGGCCTGGAGTTAGACCATCTTTGAGATCCCTTCCAACCCAAACCATTCTATGATTATGTGAAACCAATAACTTTTTTCTCTATGGTACCTGGAGTCTGAGATGGTGTTTTCATATGTGGAAGGAGCACAGGGTGCAGAACTTGGGTTTTTGCATTATCCTTCTGCAAACACTACTGATTTACTCCCAACCACAGAAAGCAGCACTGGGTAACACCAGTCACTGGTCCCCCCCTGGGGGAACCAAGTCTTACACCACAGTTCTCACCCCAAATAGATTGATTTTCTGGCCTTTCTGCAGGCCAGATACAGAGATTCAGCTGGGTCTATTTGAGGTTGTGATCTCTAATTCCTGCCTAGCAGGGGGTGGTGAGGATGGGATAGAAGGCAAATAACTGCAGTATGAAGAGGTGGTCAGGTACTTGTATTATGACAAAGACTGAAGTGAGATGTGAAGTCAGGAAAGGGAATGAAAGGACAAGATGTTGGTTTACACATTTTGGGCCTGGGACAGTCTGGGTGTCCCTGGGGAGCAGGCTTGGAGAAGCTTTGTTGTGTCTATCCTAACATGAGAGAACAGCAGCTCACAGGCTACAAGACACTTTAGAGTTACACACTGAGCACTACAGGATTTGAAAAATAGGAAAGTTAAAATCCAAGACATCAGTACATCCCACATAAAGGTGTTTAGAAGTGTCTTCGCAAGCTTCATAAGAATTTTTGGTGCTGGTGTATTTCTCCTCTAATATGATTTCTTACTCCCAAGATTCAAACTAAACAAATACAGAAACACACACTTCAAAAACTTGTACAAAAACCCTCAAAGTGTTAATTGTATCAGATTTACCTCCATTTTCATTACAGAAAGAAGAAATATTTTGTATCTCCTATGGAAATCTGGGCCTTCCCATTTTTTTGTAGTATAAAATCAGTATCTCTAATCATAGTGGGCAAGACCATGAGCCATGAGCTTAAAGGTTCAAATCAGCATTAAGTGAAGCAAATACTGCAAATACTGCAAGTCAATGCAAGAGTGGCATTTACTTCTTTAGCAAAGGTGCTACAGGTGTGCTGAGAGATTGGAAGCTGGGCTGATTCTTGAAAAGAGTATATTAAATTACTTGGGGTCCACAAGGAATGTTTCTGTACTTGAAATTATGTTCTAGTGCAGTGTTAGATCAAACCAAAAATTTTAGACATTTCTATTGAACTTTCAGGAAACTTCCCTTGTATCTGGAAATATACTGAGCTTTTTTTTTTTTTTTTTTTTCACTGCTTACAGAAAATAGTGAAAGTTGACTGGAGTGTGCATTCACTAAGAAGCTTCCAGGGATTCGTAGGGTCCAAATAATTGTCACCCATTAAAGACCTGAAAATCTGCGTGGACTCATTAAGTAGGCATTTAAATGTCTTGGCTGGATCAGTGGAGCTCAGTGAACCAACACATTTTCAAAAGAAACTCTCTTGTGGTGAAAAACCATTGACCAATATTCATCTTAATGTGAGCAAGTAGACTGTACAGGCCAAGACTGGCAAACAAACAGGAATTAAAGGCTAATTTCCATGCCTCTCCTGGGCATACTGTCTGCACAAGGGGCAAAGATGCCACAGATTGAACCCACAAAACTGAGAAGTGTGTGTATCATTTTTTTATTCTATGTTTCCATGTAGAGGTACACTATATTTTAAATGCGCAGCAGCAATAAACAAAATAACAAACAAACAAAAAATATAAAAATAAGTGGTGGCCCCAGTGCATGACTGTAGCACGAGCTTGAACTCTGGTGGGTTTATTGTGTATGCTTAACTACAACACCAGTGACTTATCAGCAGTTTATGGATTGGAAAACAAAGCCATTAAGTTCTTTTGGCACTGTGTTTCTGACAAAAAAGAAGGTCTGAAGAAAGGGAGTTCCAAAAATGTGTTTTACACTGGAGGCCCATTAGCTCTACTGGTCAGAGAAACTTCTTTGCAGCCTCCACCTGCAGTATTGTGTGTGAGGGATTTATTTTATGCTCTGTTCATCACAACAAACAGACCTCCCGAGTAGCAATGTGTGTTCTTATATAAAAGATAATTTGGGGGCTCTGAAGACTTGAAATTCAGATTTGGTCATAATTATTGGAAGGTCACCTAGGAATTCTAGAGAAGTTTGTTTATCCCGATTCCAGCCTTCTAGGTCCAAGAAAATACACTTAATTCAATCCAGGTGACTTTCCATTAAATATAATCTTGTCTTAATTGGCGCCACCTTGACCTCTACTTGTGAAGTCTGTTTTGTGGTCTACAAGTCTAGCTTTAAGTGCTCAAACACACATTTCTCCATCTGAATCCCTGTGATTTCATTATGACAACACCACGCTTCATACCAGGCTCCCCGTGCGTGCGAAATGGGGGGAAGGTTTAGTAACAAGACCATGTCCAGGCAGCATGGATGTCTTCCTCAAGCTGCCGGCCACGATGCTCTCCGTTACCCGAGCCTAGCTCAGTTATCACCAACTTTAGGATGTCCAATGTCGAGGGATCAGAGATTGTTTCAAAGGCCCAGCTCCCTGAGGCAGCTCGTCCCACTGGCTCTGCCCAACAAAGAGGCTGCAGCGTCCAATCCATGGGAATCACAAATTGGTAGGTAGGATTCATGTGCCCCGCGAGTTCCAGTTTACTTCTCCACCAGTGTGCTTTCCCTCTTAGCCTGGCAGCCCTAGATCAGGCTTGAATTCACCCTAGTGGGGTATTCCCTGAAGACCTCAGCCTCTGTTAATGATTTGACACTTTAGCACTGCTCTAATGAGAGGAGGAACAGCAAGGTTGAGATGCTCCTACAAAGTGGTGGGCTGAGAAACATTAAGAACCGCAGCTCAAAGCAGATGCCTTCCCCTTAGCATGAGGATTTTAATCTGATCTGGCATTTCAAGCTGATTAAAATATTGCTCTGAATTTCCATTTCTGACAGTGGCAGAGAAACAGAAGCTCCTTTATTTCACCAGAAGCCGCAGTTTCCATTCTGGGAAGGAACACAGGAGTTAAGTGGCCCATATCACAGGCATTAGCCAAGTGGGAGCTTGTCATATTTGATCAAATGCTGGTGGTAGGAGATTTACTGTGAAATGTGGTAAAAAAAAAAAATGTACTCAACCACTGACATAAATTAATACACTAACAATATTAAACTTTGGCTCCAATATTGGCTGCTGCTTCAGAGGGTTTGAAAAACTGAAATTCTGAATTATGTACCAAACCCAGGCCACCAAATCATCTGGCAACATTTACAAATGTCATATCAATGCTTTGCCAGAAAAGAAAAAAGGCAAAACACTGACAGGACCCAGCAATCTTGGAAGAGATAGAATTTGGATGGAAATGCATGTGGAGTGCTTCAAACAGGTATGATCTGGATTGACCTGTAGGTTAGTGTTTCAGGTACCTTACAGAAGCAGGAGGTTTGAAAGCTTTCAGGTGAATTAGATTAAAATCAATACTATTAATAAAACTGCACCGTATGGCATAGGGAAGCCAAGCACTGCTTGATACGATGCACAAGCGTATTCATTGTCAAGATGATATAAAGTGCATTTTATATGAAGACGACAAATATTTTGGCTTTTGTTCAAAGCTGCATCTTCTGAAGTCATGTGGCATCATGAGATGCAGCTCCCATTTGAACTTGGGGCAGGAAAAGATGATTCATGGGGGTAGCAGAAAAAATATAAAAATTGGAATTGTTCAAGAACAGAGAAGGCAAAGAGAAAGAACACATTCCTACACCATTATTGTTTTTAAGTAAAGTTCAAAGTTTGAACCCTAACATGAAGATTTTTATGATGGTATTCATAATGCTACTTGGCACCTTGGACTAACAGGAATAATTAATATCCTAACGTACTTTATTACGGAAAAGACTTTCATATTGCTGCCCAAGAGCCACACACAGGTCCCGAAGCAAAATCCAGAATCTTCAGCTTTCTGATGGTGTTGTGGGATTCAGCATGTGCCACTTTAAGGCACCTGGGTGGGATCTTATTAGAGAATAGGGAAGCCTGAGTGGCAGAGGTGGCTGGGAAGGAAAGTGAGACCTGTTATATCTACCTAAAAAAGAGACTAAAAGAGATTTCAAGGTCCTGAAACAAAGGTCTCTTGAGCAATTTTTAGGGCATGTTTAAGGGAACCAGTTTAAAGGACAAACAGTATTTTATAAATGTTTGCTGTGAATTAAATTTCTTTTTGGAGAGCTTAGGCAGGATGAAGCAGTGATGGGTAGAGTGAAGGGATGGATCAGTAGTGCCATAAATCATGTTGACAAGGAAAAGCCAAATCTCCTCTGTGGTCTGCTATTCTGGTGAATGACACAAATAGATACCCAAAAACACATCTGTGCCAAAAGACCTCACTACAAGCCAGGCTTCAGTCCCACCATGACTCTCTGTTCTTTTAGGAGAAATAGGTCACCACTTCACCTGAGAGTGCTCCCAAAGCTTGCCCCCAAAGCCCACGTGGATATGTTGATCTCTCTGGGTTGTAACTATGGAGGGTGGTACCAGTGCTCAATCAGAATCTGGAGCCAGAGGAGCAAGGCCTGACTCCCCACTGGGGAAGGGATAGGAAGGGGGTTCATACCTGGAACCACTTCAGATTCTGTGCCGGGTCCAATCCAGCTACATTCTGATACCACAGTGAACCCCAAGCTACTCTGGAACTGCTTTGTCTAAGCTGAAATAATTAACAAACTATTGCCAGAACCCTCAAATACACTTTTTTTTTTTTTTAATGTTCAGCTGACCATGGTTTCCAAAGCACACCATGTGCACAGAAAAGCATCATCCATTATGCAGGTGTATTGTTCCCCATTTAACACATGTATTTTCAAAAGAGTTAAATTCACCTGGCTGGTGTTTTCTTCCACAGTAGCTTTGGCTTCCATAGTACTATGCCAAGAAAGACATCTTTGTTTGTGCTCTTTACTCTGAGTGGTGTCAGCAAATTACTGGCAACAGCACATATTAGTGTCTTCATCAGAGTGAGAATTTATGATGTCACTGCTAAATCCATCAGGGACATTACATCCTTATAATTCATAGCTGACTCTTGAACACATGAAAGGAATGGCAGTGTGCCAGATAACAAAGAATAATTGCCCTACTTACCTTAGCCATGATAATTTGCTTAAATAATAAAAATATGCTGTTGCAACAAGAAGAAATTAATGCACTGATAAACACAAAGGAGAAAAACATGTAAGTACTGAGCCATATATTAAATACTCATCTTTCTGGCAGCATCATTCTCAATTTCTGATATCTTAAGCTGATGGAAGCTTTGATCAATATTTACACTTCATTCAGTCAAGGGGAATATGGCAGCATTATTTAAATTTCGTTTTATGGCCTAAAGGATGGCAGTAATTCATGGCTAGAAAAGAATGGTACATGCAACAAGTTGCAGTAATTTCATATTTTTAATGCAAAATTAATTTACTATGCCTGAGAAAGGATATTAAGGGAGTATTCCAGGAGTCTAATTAATTTGGAAAGGAAGCTGAGATCACTGAAGAGAGGAATTGGTAAAAACAGGCCCCCCAGTATAGATTTCTAGATTTTTCACTGCTCAAGTCAGGCTTACCTTTTCCTTGAACTTTTTCTCAATAAGAAAAATACACTTGGTTCACATTGGAAAATTAAGTCACAAAGAGATTTCTGTGGGACACAAAGCAGTCATCTTGGGATCTACCTATCCAGGTTTTTTAATTTGGACAATATCCATTACTGAATCAAAATGCCTTTTCTTTTTAGTGACAACGAGAGAAAAAAAACCTTTCCCCCTCTTTCTCTACTCTTCACCCTGAAAACTCTCTTTAAAGAATGTTTTCATTAAAATTCAGCTTTGATGGAACACTTTCAGCCAATAGAAATGAGCGTGGTTTTGGTAAAACAGTCTTTGGTAAAGCAAGATGAAGAGGAGCTGAAGACATCTGCCCTATTAACCCATACGTAACATATTAAATGCTGGGAAGGACTTTGTAGTCAAAAAGATTTGCTTTTCAAAACATCACACTTAAACTCAGAGGGATGAGGGAGAGAGGGAAAAAGGAAGGGGAAGCTTGGTGCAAGAAATCATCTACACAAGCTGCAAAGGCTGCCAGACAAAATATTAGTCTTCTGCTAAATTATACAGCATGATATGAAAACACTTGCATTTCTGAAAGGCAACAAAAGAGAAAAATACTGATGAGGAAACCGAATCTTCAAAGCCAAAGCTGGGGATGTTATTCTATGCTCCATGGTAATCCCCAGCTTACACCAGCTCTCTGTTTGGTCCCCAGTGCCAAGGGATGGTAAGCTCCACTGATTTCACCACCACTATCCTGCAGCCTATGAATCAGAGGCGTTGTATTACCGCCAGGAAAAAGGAACCTGTTGAAAGAGATGTGCTCTGTAACCATGGCAGTCATCAAGAGGGTTACGAATTTTAACCACATGAGTGAGTAAAGTAAAGCAAAGCAAACTGTCAGCATAAAAACCTGTGAAGGGGAAAAATCCAGAGGGAGGCAAACTACTGCAGTGATGATATTTCCGTGATTATGTGAGCCTGGAGAACAGTGCACACCTTGTTACATGACTTATGAAAGAAGTTATAATTTGTGCCCCTTACATTTTGGAAGATATGTACTAGCAAGGGTTGAGAAAAGTTGTCTATACTTACCTGCAGTAAGATGAACACGGAGCCAGACCAGACACTTCTAGTTTCTTATCCAAAACTCATGAAATACAGTTTTTCCTGCTACTTTTATTAGCCAGCCAGAAATATTTAAATGATTGTTCTACAGTGTGCCATGGGTTACCTGGAATACCTGACTCACTTTGAATTCTACATACATTTAGTTCTTCTAGCATTCAGTCTGAATGTTATCATGCTGAGATGGGATTTAGTGCTATAAATATTTTTCTTATTACTCTTTCCTAGTGCTTGTTTGACAGTGATAAAAACTAAACTGACATATGTTCATTGTGTGGTAATGCACTTAATCCATGCCTTGTCTCTGGAGTCTTATAATCCGTAGGCTGCATTGCATAAAGGAATGGCTTTTATAGTACCTCAGTCTTTATAAAGCAACCATTTGTGGATTAAGGGTGTCTTTCCCTACTGATACATGTTGGCACACCTACTTCTAATTTCCATTGTATAAGCCAAGAGAGAATTCTGCTTGGTAAGAACATGTAGGTGTATTGATGCAGGTGCACTACAAGGGTTACCTGAGGCCATCCAAAAGCCAAATCTGCTCCTGAGTGTCTGCAAGGCCACAAGGTTGATGCAGGGGAAGACTTTCCTTTGGAGCATTTTAGTGCTTTATGTGCTCAGGCGCTGCCAGCAGGTTCATTATCCATCATCGTGCCATGACAGGGTCAGGGAGCACATGTGGAGGTCAGGCCAAGCAGACTTGGACAGACTTTTTGCAGGTTGTGTAAGAGGAGCTCAGGCAGAGAGGAGGTGGGATTGTGTATTGATGTAGCTATGGCATGTCTTGCCCAAAGAACACTGAGCACACGAACATGTGGCTAACTCAGGGAGGAAGTAAGATCTATGGCACCTTTATTTAAATAAAATGACCAGTGGAATTGGGACTGAATGACAACTTGTTCCACAAACATGAACCTATACACACAGAGCACATTCGCTCAAGTAGCTGAAGAAAATACTGCACCAAGGAATCATTTCCATTGCAGGTGAGTGCTTTGGAATGCTGAGGTAGGAAATGTTACTCACTTGACCTGCCTTGTCAAAATGTATGTGTTTATGAATAACCCACCCCAAAAATGTGGCTTATGTCAATCCATCTGTCCTTAATATGGCATCAGATTCAAAACTGCCATGATCCTGGTTCTTGGATTTGATTCAGATGTGACCAGAAACACAAGGGAATGATTTCTGTATTTGGAAATATAATTTCTAAAGGTCCATGCACCAACACTGCTATGTCCAACTGAGCTCCCCTTATTTGTGTGTACATTTTGAACCCTGACACAAACACAGCCTACACCCTCACATATGTCTTCAAGGTAACATATTCATACCTAAGTACTCTTTTTTTTGTGAGCCTTGCAAGAAGCCGAATAATTTACGTATGGCATAAAATGCATTTATGGTCTTTCACAGGTCAGCTTAAGCAACAAAAAAGGCAGCAACTTCCTCATAACCCACGGTGAGTAAAGAGGGTGGCGCCGGTTTAGGAGGTGGAGGTGCTCTTGAGAGCCTTTCAGCAACCTATTCAGGAATCATCGGAAGGCAAGATCAAACCTGTTGATTTACAGGTCAAACATTTCATAGCTGTGACACATGCTGTAAGTGGGAGATTATTGCAGCAGAACAGCTGTGGTCTCATGATCACTGACTAGATCCCAGTGCTACCATCCTTGTCCCATATGGACGAGATAGGCTGCCCACGCTGTGTGGGGCAATGAGTCAAGGAGCCTGCAAGGCTTCTGAATAGAATAGGATGATGAGAGAATATCACACTTCATCTCTAGATGAAGTATCATGTGGTGCTCACCATGTGAGCCAGAGACCAGTTGATGAAGAGGGTCTTTTCTGTGCCCCCAGTGCTCCTTCAGCAAGCTGCAGCGACGAGGGCAGAAGGAAGGCTGGGTGTGGTGTTGCAGAGGACAGATAATTGCTACCTTAAACCTGAGCTTCCCCATGTTCAACAAGGGAATGATGATCTATCTCTTTGTTCAGGCTTTTAGCCAACTTCCCTCTCTGATAAAAATAACAGTGAATGGCAGTTTCGGGCAAACTGGCGAAAGTTTCTACTTGTTTTCCTTTCAAAGCTGAAGAGCTTCAGGAGTTCACAAGATGTTTGTTTGTCAAATCAGGGAATTTTCTTTTTAATCGAAGGTTTAGGAGTAGCTCAGATACTTGGAGTAAATAAATTAAAATAAATCAAAGAAATGAGAAAAATGCTATTCTTTGTTTTGAGGAATTCCACTGATCCCCAAGAGTGCATTCAGCATGGTGATGTCTGTCTGCCTTTTGCTGTACCCCTCTCAGAATAGCTGGTTGGACCCTGAACCTGCAGCAAGTCTGTGCTGCTCAGAGGGCTTCCCAGGGAACCTGAAGAGACTTGTTGCAGGCCTTTGTTTCCAAATGGAGATGAATTAGTTGTGCTAATTTCCTACAAGAACCTGATTATCAGTCAAAATGGTGACATCAGTGCCTGTCCAGGTCTAACACTTTGCTCAGCAAAAATTGTTATGTGGAGGCAGAGGAGAGGAAGGAACACCTCTTTGAGTTTTCTTCATTTTAATGAAACAACAAGCTCTGGAAAAGGTTTATATGCACATTCCCACACCTTCACACATGGGTAGTTTATGTAGACAACCTGTTGTAATCAGCATCTCTTCTACTTCTCCCCTGCCATCCTTTCTCTGCAAAGTGACCAGAGGAGTACCTGCATTTCCAATTCTTCAGTATCCGGTTTCATTCACAAAAGCAGTGCTTCTTTCATGCAGGAAGGCTGATTTGAAGGTACTTATGAAGCCTGTTTGCACTGGGCCGGATGTTGAACACACTGTTAGTTCCAAGTTTGGCAACGAACTCCTACTTTAGAGAAGGAATTGCAGCTCAAAATGACCAAAAGTGTGGTCGCACCTCACTGTTGAAAGGGCCCTTCTTTCTAGGTGACATTCCACAGAACTGAAAATTAGATATATTTTTCTTTATGAGGGAGGCTCTGTATTGTATAAAAGTACTCTCCTTGAGATATTTTCCAATATCTGCTTGATTATAATGTTCTATTTAAACAAACTAGCAAGCCTGTCAGAAATGGTACTTATTGCAGGGCAAGAGGCTTTTGACCTTCTGTGTAATTATTCCCAGCTCACCCTTGGAAGTCTGCATTACTCTAAACTGAATTTGTGGCATTGTGTGGTGCAAAAAGGAATTGAATTGTATCCATTAGTAAATTTGAACTGGAATTCACAGTAAATGTCAAGACTCTTAATTGAACTTTCTATAATGGCTTCCAAGCTTACTAAGGAACGATCAAAAGCTATTAGTTATGACTAGGTAAACATTTTAAGGATTTTTTTTTTCCAGAAGACTCTTTGCTTCTATTTGATGAGCCTTTGTATATGACTTAATGTAAAACTATGAAAGAATAAATGTGTTTGTGATAAAATTAGTCTGAGGACCTTTATGAGAATATTCAGGGCTAAACACTCATGGTTTCAAAGTGTTGACTGTAAATCTTTCTGTATTAGTCTATATTATAGCAAAGCCCTTTTTTAATGCTAAAGTACCTGAGATACATTCTTACCTATGAGTCTAGACTGTGCCAGACTTTTCTCCTGTTAGATATTATCTCTCTCCTCCTCAGCAGTATTAAGTTGACCATGGAAGCAATCTTCTTTTTTATGTGAAATCAGTGATAGACAATCTACTGTTTTCTTTTCTAGAGCAAGATTTTCAAAGCTATACAACAGTCTTATGAAAGATCTGGTCAAGAAGAACACAAAGAAAATTTCTTCCTTTGTAAATTTGTTACTCAACCTTTGACTGAAAGCTAGGCAGAGGGCAAAGACTGCAGCTGCTTGCAACAGCTCCTCAAAAGCCAGTGTTATCAGACCCACAGTAACAGGTCCTTATCCAAGACCGAGAATCTCTTCAAAGCCAAAGATAAATCAGTTGGCTGCTGCAGCAAGATTGGTTAAGATACAATGCTTCTGCAGCCAGCAGCACAAAAAGGAACAATGTGTTTAGCGTGAGATCTAGGTCAGATCTCAGCTCACACAACCACGTACACATTTAAGTTGCACCGAGTGGAAGCAGCTCCCGGGAGAAGAATGAGTTGAATTAAGTGCAGAGCAAAACTTGAAATCTTATCAGTGAAGCCCTAGTTCTGTCACCATTACCCACAATCTCATTTAGATATTCAGAAAAAGTGTGTATGAAGCTATGTTCCATGGCACTTCAGGCAATTTCTGAACTCTGATATATAGCAGTAAGCAGAAGCAGCAAAACAACAATGAAAACAAACAAGTCAAGCCAACAACAACAACAAAACAAAACCAAACAAAAAAACCCCCACAACGAAACAAAAAACCCCAAGACAAACAAAGAAACAAAACCCCAACCAACCAACCAACCAACCAACCAACCAAGCCTGCTGAGAAGTAATTAAGTAACTTGACAGGTGTTGGACACCAAGTACAATTCAGAATTCACCAAATAGAATTTCAGACATTGAAAACTTAATCTACAGCCTCCTGTGCTTCGTGTGTCCAGTGTCCCTGCAGACACATGGACAACCAAAGGGAGGCATGAGGTGTAGGGAAGTAGACGTAACTTAGACTGCCTGAATCTAGGCTCAAGTGCTTTAAAGGACACCAAGCTAAATATTTCTTCATTCACTGTTCTTAAAAACAGCTGCCTCTTAGTGATCATGAAATAAGTTTGTGCTGATTAACCATTAGAAAATGATGCAGATTTTAGTAGAAGATAAGTGTGAAATCATTAAAAGATAGTTGCTTGCAAATGGTTCCTTTTTTTCCCCCAAATGGAAGCATCTATTAAAGCTGTACAGTCCATCTGAACAGGGATTGCAAAATTAGAGATGTTGTCTAAGTGACTATGTGTGAGAATGAGGATGCTCTTAAGAATGCAGTGAAAGAGACATTAGAAACTTTCTGAGAAGAAACCCAGCCAGCAAGTTTTTAACAAGCAGTTTTTGAAAAGATTACTCAAAATAAAATGTCAAAAGCACCTGACAGTCATTAAGAAGCTTATATTTTGCATCTTGGTTTTTATATATTCTCAAATAATATGTCATAGGAAACTGAAATATGTATTCAAGAGGAAGTCAATGTAAGAAATATTGGTAAAAAAGATGCTACCACTGCTCATGGTCGTATAGTTTGTCCACAAAATTAATTCAGGTTGTGGGCTTATTGCTATGAAGATTTAAACCCCTAGTAGAGAGGAGAAAGGATGAAAGATAACCACAGTAAAGGAGAAGGGATAATTACCTCTATGCCACTAGAAAAGTGAGAAGACAGAGATAAACAAAAAGCAGTATGAGATTATGCCAGTGATGACCTATTTCTTTTTCCAAAGAGAAATATTGCCCCACTAATTCTTCTGCCAGTGCCCCAGTGCTTTGCAATACAGCTTGTTTATCTTTTTGAGGAGGTGCTGCATTTGAGTGGGATTTGCCTGCCCCATCTCAGGGAGCTGGGATGATTCAATCACCCAAATGTTTGTCATTGGTCCATCTCATCCCTGTGCTACCACCACTCTCCTGGCTTCAAGTCCAGCAAGAGACTAATCCTGAGTACTCTGACTGTGGTGGCAAATAGCCACATCTAAAAGCAACCAGTTGATCCTAACAGGGACAACTCATGCCCACACTATGCTCCATTTCTGAAAATCTCACGGGATTTATTAATATTTAAAAATAGTTGGAAACATGACAAAAGGATGAAGTGAACGTATGTTAAAACCCCCTTTTCATCAAAATAACCGACCCCCTCCCAGTCAGAAACCTGACCATCAGGATTATGGCCAGCCCTTGCAGCTGTTTGTCTCTCTTACCTGGGTGGGCAGTGATTCCACGGGGGCTGCTGGCTGTCACCTGTCCCACCCTCAGCAGTGCCCCAGGCTGCTGGGTATGCTGCACACAGGCTGCTTATAGACAAATGGGGGGGGGCCTTCTTCTTCCGTGCCTGGTCTGTCAGGAACTCACTCCATTAGGCCTGAGGTTAACAGGAATCCAGAGAATCACATGCCTCAGAGTTTTCATGAGATGTGAGGATGACTTGCAGGGAAAAAAAAAAAAAAAGAAAGGATGTTCCAAATCCATGGAAATCAGTCCAGCTCGTGAGAAATTTATGGTTTGTCTACTGAATTCATCCTCCCTGCTAAGGAAAGAGTCAGCCCGATGAACCCAAGCACTCAGCTGTCTTCTCTGGCTGCAGTCACACCTGTAAGTCAAGGAGCGGTGGGAAGCACTGACAAGCACTGCCATTCCCTGTGCTTTTGTACCATGGGGGGATGGCCTCTGGCCTGTGCTAGCATTCTTCCAAACAACAGCTGGGAATACTTGAGGGTTTAGCATGGCCCACAGACCCTTGCCAACAGGCAGCTGGATGCTTCTGTCCTGTTTTGGAGACTAGGAGAGTAGAATGTTGTAGAAAAGAAATGTCCCATGCCAGCTGGCACCCATGCCAGAAGGTGGTTGCAGGGTGGATTTTTAATGTATTTATTAATGTGCCGTTAGGTAGTGGGTAAACTTCTTGGTTCTTGAAGCCTGCTGGCCCATGATTTTAGCAGCAAGTTCATCCACATGTGTTTTTAGAAGTTGAGGCATTTCTATTTTACTCCACTTTATTGAAAGCTGGGGGCTTGCTGAGTGCTGGGAGTCAGAGATTTAGGATATCATAGAGTCACACAATCAGTTGAATTGGAAGGGATGCACTAGGATCATCAAAGTCCAACTACTGGCCCTGCACAGCACATCCCAAAAACCATACCCTGTCCCTCAGACTGTTATCCAAATGTTTCTTGAACTCTGACAGGCGTGGTTCCCACTTTCCTGGGGAGCCTGTTCCAGTGTTCAATCACCCTCTGAATAAAAAAGCATATATAAGCTGTATGTTAGGACATATATGAAAGGACTTACACAGCTATGAAGGGAGATAGCAAAAATGAGATGTTTTGTTTCCTTTCCCTGTCAAATTTTGAATTAAACTCATTAGCTACTTGTGATGGGCAGAGAGCTGTGCACAACAATCCATAGGCTGGGTGATGTGCAACTTGTCAGCAAGTGGTTGTGGGCAGGAGAAGTGATAAGATATGTAAGTGTTTATCTAAATGTGCATATCTGGTATAACCAGAGACATCCTAGGGTATCACACCTGGCCTCTGCTGCCTCTCCATGAAGACAAGGGTCACCCACAGGCCAGGCTTCACAGCTGCTGATCCCACATGGATTGTCTACCCACCTATGTTCAAATTACTGGCTTCAATCTTAAAGGAATCTTTGCCTGGAGTAGCTGGAATATCTGCTGTCCTATCTGAGGAAGCCACTGAGGATGCAGACCTTGATGTCTCAGTGGTTGAATGTGGGTGTAGGGAAGAATTAAATGTCTCCTGCAGGCACCCTCTTTTGCACCTAAGTGCCAACACTTAACTGGGAGAGGTGTCTACCTGTATTTTGGACGCATAGCTTAGGGCAGACAAATTGCAGTGAAGGAGTCTAATAAATTGTTTTGTCACAAGCATAACCAAAGCAGTAATGGGCTCTGATTCAATGAAGCAGGTAAAGTTCTGTGGAAAAGAGCCAGTATGATTTAGCACTGACTTTAGTTGTTCCTTAATGTTGTTTGCTAATGGTGCAATTGTAGTTTTGGAAGGACTACATGGAAGAGCAATCACACTGCCTTGCAAAGAAGCTGAAAACCAAAGACACTTATGAATGACTCAATGAAGAACTGAGAAATGGCCACACTACACAGCCCTCGTGGCCATCTTCTCTCTGTCAGGAGTGTGGGAGGGTAGATCAGGCAGTGACACTTCCTTCGGAGTTTAAAAGCCTGGGCTAAGGCTTCTCCCTGTTTTCCCTATAGTAGTATCTAAAATTCACTCAGGGGACTCTCAGAGAGCTCCTCTTTAGCTCTGAGCATACAGAGCCTTCAGCACAGCAGTGTGTTTGTAGCAAGAAACCACAGTACTCCTTCAGGCAAGCAAGGATTGGATTTCCTGGCACAAAGTGCATGAGCACCCAGCCCCTGAGAGGCCGTGGATGAGTTGCTGCAGTCCCTGTGACAGATTCCCACTGTCTACCACAGAGGCAGGGAAAGCTCCAGGAGGGGAAAGCTTGCCTCTCGTAAAGACTGACGCTGGTGATTAAGGTGACACCCCCTCAAGTCCTCAGGAGAGCTCAAAATGCTTTCATTAGAGATATCTCAACCAAATTCAAGTAACTGAGCAGTATTATATAGCAAACATGGTCATCTTCAATATGTTATTTTTTCCCCCTGTAAAGAGTTGGAAGAGAAAGGGACTGGAAATTAATTGAGCACTGTCATGTAGGTTTTGAATTTATTCTATTACCTGAGTGAACATATAAATAGCAGAAGTTATAAAAAAATAAGTCCTATTCATGTACACAAGGCAGTCCCAGAGAATACTGCTGAATGAAACAAAGATAAATAATTTTAAAATCTGGATTTCAGTTATTTGGGCCTAACAGGATAAATAAGGTGGAGATGTATTGTTCAGATCCTCAAAATTGCATCAGAGGAACAATAGTTATCCTTTTAATTATTGTTGTCTCTAGCCAGCTTAGACCAATAGCAACTTTTCTGAATCCTTTTTGCTTATTTGGGTGGGGTGGTTTTTTTGGTTGTTTGTTNACATTGCGTGACTGTGCAGGTACTGAAACAGAAAAGACCTTAAGGGTTTGGCAAGTGAAAGCTGCTGTAAGTTTCACATATGTGCCTCCCCTTCAGTGTTTCTGAAATAAAGAGGAGATTTGTGGTGTATGTATTTTTGACAGGACAACAAAAAATCAGCCCTGAGTAAACGAATCTGTGACTTGTTTCCACCTGCAAAGAGGGCCTCCCCAGCCTGAGCACACTGGAAGTGACTCACAATCACAATTAAGGAAAAATAAGGTTCTTATAAGAATTGCCTGTCCAGTCACCAGGAATCTGGACTTGACCACCCAGGCCTGCATTCCTAAAATAGGTTATCTATGCCAATGTCAAGAGGGTGAAAACAGGAAAAACAGAACCACGTAAAACATATTTCAGTGAGTCTTTCTCTTCCTCTCATCTCCTAGTTCCATTTTCCAGCCTGGTGGAAGCAGGCAATAGACCCGAAATTTCTGCTGTATGTCTCATTTTCCTAGGGATTGAGGACATTTAAGTGGAAGATCAGGTTCTTCTCAAAGGGCCATGCATCTTATTCATGTAAGTGACTTTGATTGAGCTTCATAAATTAAAAACAAAAAGACAGAGAAGTCTGAGAAGGAACAGGTTTTAGGTGCATCTGATCCAAAAGCAAACAGAAGCCTCACACTTGTTCAGCTCAACCTGATTGAGCTCACCAGACTTGCTGAACTGATTTGCTGTTTGACCTGAAAGTTGCCTTAGTGTTCACTTGCCCCAGCATGTCCCAAAACACTGGTCTGAGTAGTTTCAGGGTTTAGCTCCAGTCTAAAACATGCTGAGATTGAGAGTCTGACAGAGCAGAATGTCCTGATCCAGAAGTTTCCAAGGGTGCTGCCACACACAAATCTAACACGTGTGTTGCAGACAGCAGGCACTCATTTTCTCATCACCTGGATGAGCATTTTTGACTCCTAGACCCTGGTGCCTGCAACTGGAGCATTCAAGAGCTACACTTGGAAGCATTATCTAGAATATCAGCCAGATCAAATTCACTGTGCCACTTATAAAATGAGTATTTTATTTACAATATATACATAAAGAAAATGTAAATTTTCAGCAGCTGGGACATAGTAGCAATTTATTCAGGCAGCTGCAAGCAAATGAAAAAATATCCAGACTTACTTTTTGCTCTATCAAAATATGTTAACTGCATGGAGGTGTCCCACTTTGCAACAGTGTATGCAAAGTGCTCTTTCTTATATATGGCTTCTGGCTGAAGAACAAGTGCAACAGGAAAAACAGCAGTGTAAACAATTCCATTTAACTACATTTATCTGGGCAAACACACAGAAAAGTCTGGACAAGCCTTGGCTTTTAGAGAGATTCTCAAACTGAGGGCCAGAGTGCCAGGATTTCATTACTCTTATTCTGAAAGAGTTGTTGCTGTGCCCAAAAAAAGTTGGAAGCCTGCATCCAAATGAATTTGTACTCAGTACTACATTCCTCCACTGGCAAGGAGAGAATGAACTGGGTGATGTAATAACTGTTTTCCATCTCAAAGTTCTACTAGACGGTATGTTTTCTTTGATATTTCTTGTGCTTTCTTTTAATGACTTGAAGAGGGCCTCAGGCATTGGCAGAGAAGTGTCTTTTGTTAATAGCGGAATTATTAATTATAATAATTGTATATTTCAATAAAGGTTTTATACTATGGCATATTTTGGTGAAATTTGAAGCAATTCCTATTTTAAACTTGGTGAGAAACTGCTCAAGACTATGCATTTACCCAACATCTTGTGGAGACAAAAAATGGAAGTCAAACTTTGTTTCAAAACTTGACATAATATCAGAACATAGAGTGTCCTGTACTTGGGAAATCTATTTTTTGAAATTTCTTGCAAACTGGAAATTCCAGAAGAATAATTAAATAAATGCATAATAACTAATTAACTAATTGAAAAAACTAGCAAGAAGTTTGTGGTTTTGCTTACTATATTCTTCTTTCTTTCTCGAGGGATCAGGTATGGACAACTGCAGAAATGTTGTCATCGTCTCCTCAAACAGGTCAGCTACAGCTTTAGTGACTGGGTCTTGTTACACAGAGTTACAGGAGGAAAGAGTACCAGAGTGAAAACTGTCTAATCACCTAACTGCAATAACAATTAGGTGAGAGACCAGGAAGAATTGTCATAAATATTGCAGGAGATAGGGAACACCTCATGCAAGCATCCAGAATTTAGTGGCAGTGCAACTTGCTTTGTACATCTCTGGTAGTTTCATTTAGAGGCTTTGATTGTGGATTGATATTTGCCAAACATGCAGTTTGAATTGAACAACTCCCTTCTTCTGTTTATCAAGTGAAGTAGAAGGAAGCAGAAACTGTGCCATGATTCTGCATTTGCCTTAGGAGTAATCATAAGAAAAAACAGACAAACATAACAGTTATTATGCTGTTTCACTGCTGAATTGCAATACAGGTTTTAATGAAACCTATGCCTTATGTGCCTGTTATGGGAAATTTGAAACACACCTCAGAAAAACCATAGAAAAGATTCCAAGGGTGAAGTATTCCAATCTGAGACAAGAGGTGCCAAGACAAGAAAATACATGTTTGTGAAGAGAAGAATCCCTATATCAGACATGATAGCTCTTTGCAGATAACAAAGCTGCCACTCATGAAGGAAGCAGGTTGGATGTGCCTAACAGCTGGTTTTCTTCTGTATCTGAAAAGAGGCTTTAGGCTGTGTCCATTACATTCCTCATGGTGGATGGAACAGAGAAGTTACCATCTGTAACTACAGAAGAGGGATGGCAGCATCTGCTGGAGAACTTGCATCTAGAAGTCATAAGGGAAATTAGCCAAGATCCTTGAAGGACCATGGTAAATTTTAGCAAAGGTTGGAAAACGGAGGGAATTCCTGAGGATTTAAAACCAGGAGTCTTGGTACTGGTTTGGTTTTTGAAAACGATGAAAGGAATGACGCTGGTAGCTATCAGATAATTATCCTGACAGTTTTGGTTAGAAAATACAGGACCATGGGTTTTGGACTTCAGAACAAAGATTAGAAGCCGTAAGTACTTTGCTTGGAAGGTAGGCTTTGTTTGTTGTCTTTTGTTCTAAGTTGGCAGACAATGGTAACTATACTGATGTCACATACTTGGATTTCTCCAAGGCATTTGACTTTCTATCAGTTACATTTTGACTAAGAAACACGAATTATATAGAATTAACACAGCATAACACATAGCAATTGTGTCATTAATTGGCTCCTGGAAAGATCTCAGGCAGTTGTTACAATGGAAGAGCAGATCTGCTTCCAGAACTGGCTTCTAAGCTGGCAGTGTTCAGTGTTTTCATTAACAACATTGATGACCATACAAAGTGTTTTCAAGTGGGGTTCTTAGGCAAAACAAAGTTTGTTGGGTTAAAATAATATGGAATGTAACACAATAAGGGCAGAATCAACATAACTGTCTGGTTAAACAGTCACAGCTCCATAAACTACGTTTCAGCACGGACACGCATGAGACCTCTAGAAACAATGCCTTACACAGGATGATGGTGGGTTCATTAATTTTTTTCTTGTAAGTCTTTTATGAATCCTTTATTATTTAGTGGTTTAGTCTTTTATGACCAACTTAGATACAATCAGGAGGCCGTAGTTGGCAGGTATAAATTTAAATGAGATTTGTTCAGTTCTGGGCCTCACAATTTAAGAAGGATGGGAGGGTGCTCAAGTGCATCTGTAGGAGTGCACAGACGTGGTGAAAGGGCTGGAAGGAATGTTCTATGAGGAGTCACTGAGGACTTTGGGCTTGTCTGGTTTGGAGAAAAGGAAGCTGAGAGGTGACCTCGTTGCCCATTCTACATCTTCCTAAGGAGGGGAAGTGGAGGTGGAGGTGACGATTTCTCCCAGAGAACCAGTGACAGAACATGTGGGAATGGTTCAAAGATGCACCACAGGAGGACCAGACTGGACATTAGAAAGCATTTTGTTACTGAGAGGATGATTAAATCCTGAAACAGGCTTCCTAGCAGGGTAGTCAATGTCCCAGGCTTGTCAATGGCTCAGATGCCTTTGGGCAATGACCTTCTTGGTTGGCCCCGAATTGGTCACACAGTTGGACTAGATGATTGTTGTATGACCCTTCCAGCTGAAATGGTTCTACCTTATTCTACTCTATTCTGTTCCATGCTAAGTGTCCAGTTTCCTTTTTTTCACCATGGTTCATAAGGGGAAGAGAGAAAGAACACAGTCCATAGACCTGATGCTTCTAGGTTCAGGAAGTCAACAGACTAACCCTCACACCTGAATCTGGTTTCTGGACTGGACCACATCCTTAGAAATATTTCTGGACCTATTTAAGGGACTCTAAATCCACTCTCATCCTAGTTAAGCCTTTCTAGATTTTAACTTCTAGGAAAATACACCTAATGTCAAGGCCAGTTTGCCTAAATTGAACTTCAAGGCATTACCTCTTGTCAAGCCTTTGACAAAAAGATTGGGAAGTATGCCATTATCAGGACTCACACTAGCATATGGGTTAAACAACCTCTCCTTTTCAGAAAATTTAGAAAGCTGTACATCTTAACTCTTAGGAAAGGTCTGTCTCCTAATCCTTAGGTCTCATTTATAACCACACTGGTATTTCCTCATTCTTCTTGAAATGGGGATTTCAAACAGGTTTGGTATATATATCAGAGCAACAGCCTTGTCAAGGCCCTGTGTATAGCCTTTGCATTCCCAGTCTTGATTGGATATTCTCCTTTTTCATGGGCTATTCTTTTTTTTTTATTGCTCAGGGTAACTGGCACTGTTTTGTCATATGAGTACTCTGAGATTCAGTTTTGCAAAATTATTACATATTTTTCATAGCTGCAGAGAATGGTCAAGGCAATAGAGTAAAACAGAATCGAATCTAATTGAATCAAATAGAATAGAATAAATTCCAGTTGGAAGGGACCTAGTTAATCTGCCTGATCACAAGTTAAAAACCTGTTACTGAGTGCATTATTCAGAATTTGAACTTGATAAACTTAAATTAATCACAGCCCAATGCTCCATTCTATCTAGATCCCTCTGCTAGGCCTCTTGTCCCTCTGGAGAGTCCACACCACCTCCCATGTCGTGGAGAGCTACATGTTTGTCAACTTCCACCTTGTGACAGAGACTTGGAGTGTATCTTATATGTCAGTAAGCTGCTGAAGATGACTTCCCACTCTTCCCTTTTATTCAGTGTCCAGATACATTTTTGTGCTTATGTTCTTCTTTCTGCCTTTGAATCAGTGCAGTTTCACCCCAGCTGGAGGAAGGGTCGTGCATCGATGTCCTCAGGAGGAGCAGCTGCCAGCTTGGTCTCTCCTGCTCTGTACACGCTCAGGACACAACCAATCAACAGGTTTGAGTCAGTGCAGGCATCACTAGGGCTTTCCTGCTCTGTACCTCTGGCATCTGTAACCCAGCTTGATTCAACCCTAGCACACTTGAGATAAAATTTATTTATTTATTTACTTTTGTCCCTCGTTTTGGGACAGGACATGAGGACAAGGGTCTTTAATAAAAAACACCCTGAACAAAATTGCCAACAAATTGATACCATCATTCTGTAATCATCTGCCATGCTGTCTGCCAGCTACTTCCAATTAAGAATATTTCAAAGTCACAAATTATGATGAAGCACAGTGCACAGCTGTGGTCTGACTCTAATATAGGCCTGTTCTGCTATGCTGTTTCAGCTCTGCAAAGCTGAATAAAGAACAGAGACCCACTGGTAGTGGTGGAAGTAAGTGAATTATTTCCACTTGTGATTTAGAGGGCAAAATCTTCAATGTATTAGTGCTGGAGTCCTCTGAATGTCACTTTAGTAAATATATACTGTCAGTATGAGTGATTTTTGGCTCTCATGTTTTGTGAGGTAATGGTCTACTTAATGGTTAGACACGAGCAATCATGATAAAAGTAAACACTTAGTACATCATCTGCATTGCCCACAGTCTAAGGCTGAACATTAAATCATCTCATCCAATCTGATGCACCTGGGACATTGAATAACTATGAGCTTGGGTATCTTGGAAGCACCAAAAGATCTGCTCTCTGAGCTTGTACAGTACTCTGAATTCTCTCCTCCACGCATGGCATTGTCCAAACCTCATACAATTTAACTGTTATTGGAAAGTGGAACAGATTTAAAATGAAGAACAGCATTGGCACAAAGTGAAGATCAAGAGGTTTAACACAGGTGTCTCCCAGCTACCGCAAAATATTTACTTCAGTTTCAGTAATACTGATCAAGAAAGTGGCAGCAGCAAAAAGACCAGCAAGCCCAGCTCTACATAACTGAATTTCTGAAGTAATGCATTTATTTATTCATTTATTTATTATTGTTATTTATATTAAATCTGGACTTGGGATGAGAAAAAGGGTAGGTCTTCTGAAGTCAGCTGAGTCCTTGTAGGCTGCCTCTGCAGAAGGGCTCGTAGAAGGACAACAGGGACAATTCTTCTGAGAATAGCAAGTTCCTCTGCTTCAAGGTGGTCTAAGTGTGACAGTAAAGCTGGGACAGGCTTTATGTTAAAGCTGGAGTGTTCCATACAAGTGTGTAGTATTTTCTGTAATGGTGGCTTGTTGAGTTTTATTTCCCACAAACCATACCAGCTCACTTCAATCGCAAGGGTTTCCCTCCTTAATTATTTATTAAAGTCATGTCCACCTGCTGGATTATTTTGCCTGGTATTGAAATCAGGATGACACATCTATGATTAGCAAGTTACTCCAATTACCCTTTTGAAGTGTTGGCAGAATACTTGGTTGGGTGGGGGAGAGTGTTATTAATTCTAGTGCTGTTAAATTGTGACAGATGGTTCTGATTGCTCCTCATCTTTTTGTTTTACTACTCCATTGTTCAAGAAATGTATGTCTGTAAATTAAGAAATGCCATTTGATAAGTTTCTTAATTACTAATATTGTAGAAAGCTCTTCCTCTTCAGAGGATGATGTGATGATATAATGGAAGAAGATTTAATTACTTATTCTGTATTTTTGTGCATTAGGAATAAGTTACATGTAAGATTTTCAGATGCTTCTGTAAGGTACAGTTGTTCCAAACCTACTGGAAAGACAGAGATCTTAAAAGTCTACTCCCCCTCTATTTTTTTCCTGTATTCTCAGTGGTTATCCAAGTTGTGAGGTTATCAGTAGCCCAAAAGATAGCACGTCAGCATTAGATGTTGAGTGAGGGTGTACAAGGAATACTTTTGAGTGATGATAGATCATCTCAGGGCAATATTAGAAAGTGTTAAAATTAATTCATATTTCATTTCACCTTCAGTCTTTCAATGTGGTTGGGTTATAGCTACAATGCTTAACATCTCTTCCCTATCATTACCAGTCATTAGCAAATATCACCTGTCACGTTTTCCAGTTCCTGCATTACAACATGCATTTCTGCTTCTCGATGACTGCGAATTGCCCCTGTTCAATCCTGAGCTGTTGAGACAGGTGGTGGGAACATCCAAGATGTCAATTATCTCATATGTTTGGCAGATGGACAAGACCTTTTCCAGAAGACCTTTCTGACAGACTCTTACTGAAGCTGTCATATCCCCCACCTGACCCTCATCTTACTACATTTGCTTCTGTCAGAGGACTTTGCTGTGTGTTTTCCACAACTTATCATATAACTCGTATTCTTAGCGATGAACTGTGAAATGTAACAGATGGGATTGCAAACCCCCAAAATACCAGGAAGCAGACATTTTCCATGGTTGCTATATAATCATGTAGGGATGTTAGTGACATGTGAAATTGCTTGAGACTTTCAAATCTTTCAGGAACACATGCAAAAGGGTGCTGATTTTTTATAAAATAAAAAATTCATGTACTTTATAAAGTAAAATGAATCTCTATTACTGTTACCCATATTGGGCTGCAACTTCAACCCATTGATTTTAAAAAATTACCTTAGGAAGAACTGTCCACCAGAACACTTCTGAACCATGAAAGGCACAAATTTGAAAAAAAAGTCTACAATAAAAGTCATTAATGGTTCTGCATTGGTTTTTACACCCAGTGAGAAGAAATAATCAAGTTCAACTACTCTAGAGTATTATACTTGTTCTAGCACAGGTGCCAGCTTTGTACCCTTCTGCTGGGCGTGTCCCAGTCACAAGGAGCATGACTAATCACACAGAAATTTCACCTTTGCTAAAAGTTCTCCTTTGCAAAGGAGAACTTTTCTTTTTTTGATGTGTGTGGTACCTATGCTTCACTATATGTGAAATATTCCAGACATCTAAAGAAGGTACATACATTTGAGACTGGTTTAAAAAACTCATTAGAACAATATCCAATTCCTATTTTTAAGAAGAATGTTTACCTGAGGCTTCTGGCCAAATTCCAGTCCGACTAATTATGTTTTACTGAAATATATTACCATCTGAAATTTTACTTGGATGGAGTTTTTTTTGGTTGTTGCTCCTTTTTCGAAATGGTTTACTTTTGGGTGAATAGTTCTACTTTGAGGTGTTAGCCTTTGCTATATTTTGTTGATAGGTTAAAGTCAGGGATTTTTTTTTTTTTTAAGAATGCAGACCAGGATGCTCCAGGCCTTTATCACATCTGGACAGGATATTCAGGCTGTTTTGCAGATGAGGAGGTGGAAAAGCTCTCTTGAGGTCTGACTCTGGCCACATTGACTGATGTGTTCAGCAGGTTAAAGCCCCAGTCCAAAACCATGTTTGGCTTTGCAGATTTTTTGGACATACTCAACTTCTGCTTAGAGCTTGCTTCTGATGGCAATTACGTGTGGAATCAATTTCATATATACGCTTCCTCCTGTTAACTAAATGGAATTAATCACATGCCTGGGATGGAAGTATATAAGGCTTTTATGTTTCTAAAGTGACTTGGAATGCATTTTTTTTTTTGTACTTCTGGTTTTTAGCGTAAGTAGTCTAAAAATCATACTTCTTCGGGAATATTTTAATGCCTCTCAGAAATCTGCTCTGATTTTTTTTTCCATTGCAGAAAAAAGTTTTTATTATGGTTTCTGAAGACCAGACCTAAACATATATTTAATTTCACTTACAAATTCACATCCCAAACACTATAAAACTGTAGAAAATTCAGTAAGAAAATATTTATATCCACATTCTGTCTGTATAACACAAATATTTTGTCATCATTAACATTCCATGGCAGGTTAAAAATCAAATTGCATACAATATATTTATTCCCAAAGTGCTGAATATATTCCTTTTCAAAATATTTTCAAATACATTATAATTATCAGGATGGAGCACGGAATTTCTTTCCTTTTTGGGCTAGCCAGAAGTACTATATTTATTCTCTCTTGCTTATATAGGCAATCAAATTATTGGCTGTTCTCCAGAAATGCTCATTAGCCTGAAGAAAGCAGTAAGCAGAGAACAGAAAATTGGCATCTTGGAGTATTCCTGCTGGAAGGGTTGTTAATCACTCAGCTGATGGCCAGGTATGAGTATGAGCCAGTCCAGAGTTTCCATGGCCCTCCCAGCAGCTCTGGGCATCGTCTGATGCAGCCTATGCTCCCTGTGAGCCAGTGCTGTGCTAAAACAGCTCCTGTGACAGATGAACTCCGAGGCTGTTCCTCACCAGCTTAGAGCAGAGTACAGCTGTTCTTTCTGCACCTACCTGGAGGAAAAACCCTCCAGGCCTCCCGTAGCCAAAAGAGAGCTTGTCTCATTTATCCCAAAGTGTCTCCTTTACCATAACTTTCAAATGCAATGATAATATGAGAAATGAGGCAGTCATAAGATACAGCTTGGAAGATTCCGGACTAGATGTCAGGGCATGAGGGTTTTGCAGCTACCCTCCTGGTGGGTCTGGGCAAGACATGCCTCATTTTGTGCCTTGGATTCTTTGGCTTTGCACTGAATCTAATTACACTTAATGTTTGCTCTGATTTCTGAAATCTATACTCTTTGGCCAGCAAGTCAAACAGTGCAGGGTTAAGTGTGAGGAAGTCCTTGGAAAGCCAAATGTGGGACACTCCTTTCCCATACTTGTGCCTGTGATGAAGTTCCTCTCCACACCACGGCTGTATTTTTGCCTCCTCCAATGAGCTGTGTTGGATTGGTTGTTACCCATTATCAGGATAGCTGGGACAGAGACAGGATCACTCCAGTGTAATTTAAAGTTTAATTTATTCTTACAGTCTCATGAAGGCTTGAGAATGTCTTTACAGAGGAATGCAGAAGTCAGCCATTGTGCAAAAGTGATCACAAGACTACAGGCTACAAGGTCTTTAAAAGGTTAATTGGCCAATAGATAACTGTCACACATGCATTGTTTTACCTTCCACAACAATGGTTAATTAAAATGGTGTTACATGGTGTTACATCTCTGCCGCACTGTGGACTTTTTCATCCAATCATGTACTGACATTCAATTCTGTATTACTACATTTTAAACTTTTTACTTTGCTTTATAACTACTTCTATATCTAAACTTCAAAACCTTCTACTATCTAACTTAACACACGATTTCTTAAACTACAGACCTACATTCTTGTTATAGCTCCCTAAGTTTGGAAGCCTTTTCCACGGCCTCAGGTCAAATGCAGTACATATTTCAAACTCAGAGTCTGCAGGCACAAGGTCTTGAAGACTTTTTGTGCCTTGGATTCCAACAACCCATAACAGATCCAAAGCGTTTGCTGAGAACAGGTTATTTTTCATAATCTGCCACCCGTTAGTAAGAATTTAGTTGCAGTTAGGGGTAGGATAAAAGCATCCTAAACTCTTTAGCTTAGCTCATTAAACTCTTTAGCTTAGCCTGTTATTGCTCAAATGCCGGTCTTATCCAAGATGAGAGTTCAACTTGCCTGCTTTTCAAAACTGCTTAATATTGTATGTTCTTAAGTTTTCTAGTTTCTTAAGTTTTACCTGAAAGGTCCCACGGAATTTAAGTTTAGTCACCTACACATGGTCAGGATCATCTGTTCCTGGTAAATTACTTCTACCTAGAGGTAAACAGACATCTTAACACTGTTGGTATTCCCTGGAAAAAGTCTCCAGGCTCACATGTGGTAAAAACTGCACTCAGTGCCACTATGTAGGGTTGTCCTTGGTGGTTTGTATATATATCAGGTAGTTCCACCTCTTTACAAGACTTCTTCCTCCCCTTTAAAAGGAGGGAGAGATTTCAGTATTAAGCCTAAAAGAAGATTTAGACTTATTGTGAAAGTTCCTGAGGCTCGCAGACAACGAGATGTTCTTTCTGAGCCCAGTATCTGGTTTTCTACTTCTGCACTGAAGCCAGGTCACTGCAAAATCAGGCATCCAAGAATTTTGGAGCTATGAAATGTCAGAGCCTACTTCTAGTCTTGAGACTCAATTGCTCAGCTGAAGCCACTATAAATTTGTTCTTGAAGTTTCTTAGGAGTTACTGTTCCTTTCCAAGCAAGACTGTTCTTTGCCCAGTATCTTTTGTGACAAGCAGATGCATCCAAGGGACTTGGAGAGGAGTTCTGGCTCTGCAGCACATATGTTCCTTGTAAACATAGAGAGAGTTTTCTTAAGAAAAGTGTCTGCACAAGCACTCTGAGCAGGGCTATCTGGGTTCACCACAATTGGTGCCATCATTGTGCTGCTGCTGCTGCTGCTCTTTCTTCCCAAAGTTCTACAAAAAAAAATCAGAGCAGCAAGAAACTGTGATAATCACTAAAGATGGCAGCGAAGCCCTGGAGGATACAAGCACAAGAGTAATGAATTTCAGGTGACTCTCAGTTATCTGCATATGTTGTATCCAGACTAAGGATTATGTGGGTCAAGACCATAGGGTCATACAAGCTGATTCAAGGTCAAGTCTTCTTTAGTAGCTCAGTATTGGCAGTCCCTGAACGAATTAGGGATGAATATGTTGCATCTTAGAGATGGCTCATGTAAAGAAGCATCCTAGCCACTTCAGGGTGTCCTATAACACAGACTAACAGAGCTTGCTGAACATGTACTGATTCAGGGCAGAAGCAGCTCAGCTGCCCCTGCTTCGTACTCCTGAGATCCGAACAAGTGAAAAATATGACACATGCTATACTACCAGCTCACGCCTAGCAGGGTGTTATTGACCTTGCCTCACCCAAGTTACCTTGGTATAGTCATTTTGTAGCCAGTTAAAGAATCTCTCCTGGTCGTCAGGGTGCTGGAAAACATGGATACAGAGGCACCAGAGAGGATTCTCTGGCTGGTTTTTGGGTTGTGTTAGTGCTTCTATATTCTGATGAAGACAAGCCAGTTGAGTTTGGCTGGACACTAATACTGTGTATTTAGGCACTGTGCTATCCAAGTTCTCCTTCCATCCTCAGTAGCTTAGATAATGAGGAGGTGCTGGTACAAATCTTACAAAATCACGTTTGAGATAATCTACAGATTGATGTTCCTATGGCTGTTAAACAACATGTTGAAAATACAAACTGTAACTTAAAGAGCAACTGCTCCCAGGACAGGCTGAGACTTGACACTTCACACCAGAGGGAGCCAGTTGTGGAGGGTCTTTGTCTGGAGTGCCCCAACTCTGGATTTCTGACAGCAAGAAAGATTAGCAGGTCCTCAGAGCCATTTAAAAGCAGACTGGAAAATAAAAAAAAATCCTTAGTTTGCACAGTTTCACAGTTGGAAAGCCCTCAGCTGTCTTCTTGAAGGCAATTTTCTTTCTCTCTTTTTTTCTTTTCATGTACATTTCTTTGAAGTGTTTTGCATGAAAGTGTTATTGTATATTTTGGGAAGTATTATTGTCCCTGTGTATTTTCTTCCAATGTAACTATAAATTTCTATCCAAATATGCTCAGAAGCTGTTCACTGTCAGAACATGAAATCAAGTAGTAGATAAGGATACATAAAGGTGGTTATTTCCATAGACAAATCAAAGGCACAAAACAAATGAACAACGTTCTTTGAGTCTTAAACACAAGCAGCTATATGGGTGGCAGGATAGGTGGTTTTGCCTTTTAAAGTATGTTTCCTTAAGCATAAATTTGAGTTTTGATGTCCCCAAAATTATTTTGTATCTGACTATTGATGTTCTAATCTTTTCTTTCATAAGAGTTTGCTCATGAAACTCCATCTCGTATCTCAAACTGTGACAGATCATTAATTTTACCTGCCTAAAATTTGGACAGGTAGTATAAAGTAGGTAATTTACCTGATTTGATAGCCCATGGAGGAACAGAAGCAGCTCTCAAAGGTCCTCATCTCATACCCTAAATATAAGATATCCCATATTCTATATCAGTTTTAAAATTCAAATAATTGAAAGCCCTGACCTGGTGAATAAAGCAAGACTGGAGACCAGCTGGCTTGAGTTAAAAGCATGACTTTCAGATGGCTAAAATTAATTACATTAAATCCTCTCCAAAAAACATAGATGTCTAACTGAGACTAGGTTTATACTAATAAATAATTCACCACAAAGGGACAGACCAGTGCTTAACACCAGAGCCCTTGCAGCTATGCTTACTTCAGGCAGTGCTCTGGACTGAACACCCCTGCAAGTCTTGTGGTTCGAAGCTGTGTGAAGAGCCAGTCATTTGGTTTAGCCTTTACACCCTGCCTTGGGGGCAGAGAACATCGGGGTGCAGCTGGAGCAGAGTTTCTGGTTTAGTTTCCTCTGGAAGGAATCTAGTTTATCTCCCCCCAGAACTGCATTGGAATGATGCCAACACACTGGGATACCACTACAAGCCAAGGTGCTTGAGTACAACCTCAGTTTGTTGTTAATATCTGCTAACAGAGTGTTGTTGGCCATTAAATCTCAGTGAAATCAATGAGACTTAGTAGGGACTGAAAAGTTTCCATGGGCAGATCACTCTCCCAGCTGCAAACTGCTATAAACTTATTGATAAGAGTTCTCCACTATAAACACATTGATAAGGGTTTCCTGTTGTAAGCATATTAATAAAGATTTTATACCAAAATAAGTCTTTAGGCAAGATTGTGATCCAAATGAGAATTTACAAGCAAATCACAGGACAATCTACTAACCAAACAATTTAAGCCAACAAGATAAAGACTGGCCAAAATCTTCTATTTTTTTTTTTCAGTACTAATTTTCTACATACTTTATATATAAACACAAGTATGTTCTACATACTTACGTTTATACTTAAAAAGAAATTTCCTCAATCATTTGTAAAATGCAGGTGTTGATAAGCTGCCACTACAATAGTTTTTCTATGCAGCAATTCACAGATTCACAGAATGGGTAAGGTTGGAAGAGACCAATGGGTCATCTGCTCCAAACTCTCTTCTTGAGCCTTATCCCTCCTGCCTCATGATTTTTGAATGATGGTGGGTTTCTAAAACCACAACAAAAAAGACCAGAAGAAATAGTTTACCTCATTTCAAAAAGAAAGGAGAGACTTCTGGGGCTGATTCATCTGCCTGAGATCTGGAGTTCCTTTTGGACACAGCCCAGTTCAATACAGTATCAGGATTTTAATGACTGGCAGTTGTAGTTACCATCTGTTATCAGGTTTTCTTCTGCACACCTGTTCCATGTGATAAATCAGTTGTTTTATAGTCAACATCCATGTTACATGAATAGAGTCCTGCTGTTGCTCTGACTTGGTGTTCCACTAGTTAACAGACTGAATAAAAATGGTAAACACTACATGAATCAAATACTGAGAAGGCAGAAGAGAAATATTTGGCTCCTGCCAGCAGCAAAATAATCCATCTGGGAGGAGCTCAGAGTGGTATGGTAGAGGCATGACCTGTATATAAAGGAAAGCCAATAGAAAATTTTATTATGGCAAATTTACTAGTGGTTTGGAACTGACTACACTGGTAGAATAACTCGGGTATGAACACTGAATAATATTTAATGAGTTTTGGCTCATGTTGTGTTTTTCAAGCTATCCATAAGTTATTAGAGAAATTAAAGATACATGATTTAATCAACAGTATTTTGTGCAGGGTTGAGAAGATAATGGGGAGATGTGGGGAAACATTGACCCACTCTAACTCCAGGCCAAGTGTGTGAGATCTCTCAAAGTTTTCCAAACGAAGTATATGTACCTCATCACATAGTAAGTATGTAAAAGACTACTGCCTAATTTTCCTTACTGATACAAGAAGAACTGACTTCTGGCTTCTGATAATGTACCCATAAAATATCTCTACATTTCATTTTGGATTTCAAAATGCATTTCTGATTAACATTCTAAAAGTATACAGATTCAGTGACCTTTCTGCACTGAAATCACTTACTGTTCTTTTGTTAGAGGCAAATGGAACACTTATAAAATTTACATTTTGTTTTGCATGCTGGTAGGCTGTTTTTGCAAAATATCCTTGGGGCTAATTGCTTAATTATTAAATTAATAGAAGAACATTATATAGAGTCAGGCAGAACATGTCTGTACATAATTAAACTGTGGTCAATATTTTGGGCCATGTTCTCAACTGCTCTAAGGTACAGGGGGTATGCAAGTGTATCTCTGTTTTTATCACAGAGCCTGGACCTATATTTTCTTCAGCAATTCTGAGTAACCAGGCAGAAAATCCTGCTCTTCTCTCTGCAGAACTGTGCTCCAGACTATCAGATATGCCCTGGGCACTGAAATACATGAAATAAACGAAAGTTCTGCTGAATAATTGGTCCAATAAGAGCAAGGAATGTTTTAAGAAGAAAATGCTCATAGATGGAATTGCAATTATTGAAGTTACTGTGAGCTGGTCTTAAAGCAGGTAGGTTGAACTTTAATCAATCAGCATGTTTTTTCCAGATGGCCATAAGTATGTGTTTTATAATCTGCATTGTAAGGAGTGTTTGTTTCTTAACTCCCGAGGTAAGAATAAATTAAGACAAAACATTGAAATCACTTTAAAGAATACCACAAACACTATAGCCTATTTTCTTTCCAATATATAAATAAGATATGGCTGAGAGGTAGTGACAGCCTGCTTTTCTCTGTTTCTCTCACAAGGACATGTATTGAATATTGTGCTGCCAACACCTTCATTACATATTCATGCTCACAAAAGTCACTAGTCTCTCAGGTCCAAAGTTAATCAGCATTTCTCCAGACTTTGCCTTTGTGTCTTGGATGCTAGACAAGAAGACCAAAACTAATAAGAGCTCTGGCAGAGGCCTTGGACTTCAGGGATCTCTGCTTGCCCTCACTCTACCACTAACTCAATTTTCCGTAAATCCTGTCTGTGCCACAGGTGGTTTTCTCTGATCTGTATTTCCAGACTTGGTCAATCTAGAAAGCCTCTTGAGAACCCATAAAACCTCTTTCCTTGGAAAAAAAGCTCATCCAGAGGCCAGCTGGGCATCTAGCTTCAATTTCTTCCAGGGCAGAGTGCTTCAACTTAGTCCTTCCATCTCTAAAACTTTGGTGCTTCTCGGTTGGCCTCAGAGCATTGCTGGAGCCCAGTCTGCCTGCCTGGTCTTCCCACATATCAGATTGCTCCAGAGGATGGATCTCAGCTGCAAACTTCAGCATCAGGCACCAGCTGAAGCAGGCAGACAGCAGCCCAGACCTGGCAAAACGCACGTCCCTCTCAGCAACTTCGATTATCCGCCCTTAGGAAGGAGCAGATCTGGAGGGAGCCTCAGCTGTGTAGCACCAGTATTAGCAGCAGGATCAGAAATGCCCTAATTCCTGGAGTAATTTGGGGTTGTGTAATGCGGCGAATGAGCTTTGCTTTAGCAAATGCTCTGGAGCAGGAAGGAGGCACTCGGGGAAACGGGATGAAATACACTGTGACTCGAATGGCTGCAGTGGATTAAACGGGATTTTAAAACAGCACAAGCATTAGTTGTAGTAGCAGCAGAGCCTTCCAGAAGGTGCTGCTTCTTCTCTGTGGAAAAAAGAAATAGAGCAAAAAATACACCACGAAGTTGCAGGACACTGGGAATCTTCAGAGCACTCAGAACATGGCATTGGAGGTTTACAAAGCCTGCAAGCTCCTTTTTAACAAGGTTGAGCCTTTCAACCACTATCACTAAGTGCCTTATCCCCAACAGCTCCCCTGCTAAATTAAGTACTGCTTAGCATTTTATTATTTAGTATCTCAATAAATGAAGCTATTGTCTTTATGCCAAACTTTCTGGGGGTAACAATAGACTCAAAAAGCAGGGAAGTGAAGAAAATGGTACAAAGGAAAGCTTAAAAATAAACCTTCTTTCCAATATGAATTTAGAACATCCATCAGAGTGCCCTTGAAACACAAAGGAAAAAATGAAACTAGCTTATCCTCAATATGGCAGAAGCTCTTCTAGGGACAGTTTAGATTCAGACCATCAAAGCCTTCTGGAAATTCCTTCCTCTCCGCCTATCTTATCCGAGAGGGTAAGATAGGTCTGCTCCTCACACAGGCTTTTGTGTAGGAACCTAGAGCAAGGTGGGATGAATCTGCAGCTGGATGATTATGTGTTTGCCTGGGTGAACCCTATGCAATTTGCCTCTGAGGACTACAAAACAAAAAGGAGCTCAGCAGGTCAAGACATAGCTGCAACTGTAGCTGCAACTCTCTGGAGAGCTCTTTATGTTTCTCTTATTTGGCAATAAATGTGTGGGAACAATTTGCTTTCTTTCTCCCTCTACAGTTCCACCTTTTGATTTTGTTTTCTTCAAAGAACCATCAAAAGATGTTCCTTCAGGACAGATCTGCACCACAGGCACCACTATGGGTGGAAAACTAGTAAGATCCACATGAAATTAAAAATCTGATTTGAAAACAGCCTACCAGACATGTATTTCAAACTCAGCTTGCTGGATCCTTGCAAAATACATCCTGAGAGTTTCAATGTATACTAAAAGGCTCAATATTCTTTTTGTTTGTTTAGAGGTTTTTTATAAGATCCCTAAGAAATGTATAAAACGTCAATTTATCTACTGGGCTGTCAATACACAAACCCCACACATACAGCACTTAGGATGGAAACATCCCCGTAACATTCATGTCATATAACTGATATTGCTTCCTTCCTCTAAGTTACTATGGAAAATCTTCATGAGTGAGCAAATTCTTCCTCAGATCACCACATTCTGAAGCACAGTATCAGAGAAGTGCAAATTCCATGAATGGAAATGAGACTTGTTTGCTGTATTTAATGACCTGCATCATGTGGCTACTCACATACATTTGTGAAAGAGTATTTGTGTGCACAGAAATAGCACCACAAGGAATTCTTGGCAGTGCTCTTGAAGGTTTTTTAAGCTTATATGTATATATATGTATAGGTATATATTTATATATATATATGCACACACACACACACACATATATTCATTTCTTGCTTCTTTAAATTGCCACCAAGTTGAACTAGGAATGACTTTTGTCCACTTTCCTTCTTCTCTGCTCTTTCTGGGTATATTATTACCTCATTTGGTTTATTATTGTACCTTGTGTTCTTTTCCTTCTTCATTACAGTCTGTAAAAAGCTTTTGGGCTTATTGTTAATTTTTTCTCTCTTTTTATTTTTTTTTCTCCCAATCTTAATTGTGTATCTCTGGAAATGTGTTTCTGAGGTTTTAGCTTTGGCTGTGAGCACAGTAGTTATATTTATGGGTCTAGCCTCAGTTTGCTACAGTTCAAGTAATTCTCTGCTTTTTGCTTGTTATGTTTTTGCCTGGACTTGATATACTTTATGAGTTTTTCTGTGATATTGGCTTGTATATCTGGCATAGATAATATTTTGCCTTGCTCCTAATACCCTATCAGAGACCCAAAGAGTAATAATTTTTTCTTCCTGTGTAATGTTGGGAGATTATTTTTTTAAATGAGCTGGAAAGCTTTATTAGTTTACCAGAAATGAAAGCTTGTAATGAACCCACATGGAATTCTTTAATCATATCTTTGCTATTTTTTAACTGTACCTTCAAGTGGAATGTGTTTATATTTGCAGAGGAAAAAAAAGTTCTCTTGTTTAGCATTTCAGCATTATGCAGGAATTTTCAGTGCATGAGGTTGCTCATCATTTTTTCCTAAGTACAAAGAGTACTCAGAAGGGAGAGAGGAGAGAGGTGAGAGGTGTTTTTCCAGGCTGAGAAAGGTGAAAGAGCTGCTCCTCTTTGCCATCAGAGATTAAAATTCTGGCAGGCTGATTTGTGTGCTGTCATGTAGAGCTGGCTTGTGATGTTACAGATGACACAAACAGCTTAATATTGTACTGAGGATTTTGGGGAGTAGTTCTGCTTTATTAAACTTTTCCTCTGTGATAAAATTCCAAGGGAATTTTTGGACAAAACTATTTTACCTCTATTTATTAGTAGGTACCAATGCTATTTTAAAGTGTTTTGACATGCACAGCATTTCAAATGAACATAAGAGAAAAACACACTCATCCATATTTGTATGTACCTGAATGATTTCTTATGGAGACTTTTTGAAGTGAAAGGTGAACTGAGCCCAGCCATGCTTGGAGATGCAAGTCTGGCTGACCTTAGTGTAGCCCAGGACACTCTGGGTGATGAGTACCAGGCTGGAAGGTCTGCTGAGTGAATCTGCTCTCTACAGATGGGCTGTAGGCACTCTCAGGGAAGGGTGCTCATCACCTGCTGCTTTGCAGCTTCTTCTACGTGCCCTCCATCAAAGCTTGCTGACTGCACAGCCTTTACTGGAGGCAGGAGTTTTTGAAGACTATGAAGATACTCGATGCAGTGTGAAGGAAGAAATATCTTTGAGATTGTGTAGAAAAGCAGCTTAAAGTGGCACAACTTAATGGTAAGGGAAAAGGTCCTCTGAGGGGCTGGGGAAATTCCAGTTCTAAATGTTAGACACCATTATTTAAATACTGGATCCTAACAGATGGCAGATCTGGTTACAGGAAGGTGAGCAATAGGCCTGGAGTTTTTCAGCTGATAGCTGCCTTTCATAACAAAGCATTAACGACATAGCAAAAGATCTGGGCGCTCTCTGGTTAAAAAAATCTAGGCTAAACTACCTGAATCCTGCCACTTTCTGATGTGCAGAGGAGATTCCCTTTCTCCCACACTGCTTTCAGTTGCCTTGCAATGGCTTAACACAGGGAGTAGCATTAGAGGATCATATTGTTATGAATTTTCATGCTTATTGTCAAAAATACGATACATTTATTTTTGGAAGCCACATAAGCCTTTCTTTTAAGAGTCCTACTGATTTCCAGATTGCCCAGATTGCTTTCTTAGATTATGGAGAGATTGCTGTGTCTCTTTCTTACATCAACTGTTTTTCCTTCAATTGTTATATGGCACTCTCATCCTTGTCTTTCTTTTGTTCTGAATTATTTTCTTCCTTCCTAATGCAATCATACATAGATTGCTTCTTTTTACGATTTTCTTTCTACAATTTGAATGGGACGATTTTGCCGTCATTCTCTTTGTTTCTGAAAAACAGTTCTACAAAAAAAATCATAACTTAAGCAAAAAAAAAAAAAAAAAAAAAAAAAAAAAAAAAAAAAAAAAAAAAAAAAAAAGAGAGAGTTAAGACTGAAGCGGGATCAAATCAGAGAGAGAAAAGAAGCATCAGCTCGGTGAAAACTCATATGTATTCCTCTGTTTACCCAGGCTTCCAGCATCTTCCCAGGAAGGCTCGGTGTAGAAAGCATGCAACTGGTAGTAGAGAGAAGGGAGGGAGGGAGGGAGGGTGGTGTGGAACTGAAGTAGCGGATGTGCCATGGAGAGCAAGCCAAGTGCCAAGGGCAGCCCTGCACCTGAACCATCGCCAGAAGATGATGCTGGCAGTTCACAGAGGTTCTGACGGTCTGCGGTTTGCTTCTGGGGGAGAGCTCTGCTGTCTTTTCTTTTCTTTTTTTTTNAATAAAAAACACCATCAGAGAGTGCCTGAAGGTGAGTGAGGGCATCTCATGATGGAGGCAAGTTGTGAGGCTCAACTCCTCCACTCTGAGCAGAGCTGAGCCTTTAATCTTCCAGCCCAGCCAAGTGTGTTGCAAGCTTTTGCAGAGTCAATCTTGCTCCTTAAGCTCCTCAATATTCACCTCTTGCCACAATCCATACAGATACAGCAAGAGGCAATTGCCATGAGATCTTGCTTTAGATAAGGCTTCTTACAGGGATGTGGTTGGTCCATATTTAATCTTTCCTCTCTCTGAAAAAGGCACAGAAAGCCTTTAACTTTGGCTGTTAACTTCTGTCTCATTTCCAAATCAGCAGGGCAAGGGGACCCCCTCTTGTATCTATCTGGAGCTTAAGTAATGGTGCTGAAGTCAGGGTTTGTTGTACAGAAAACCTCTCAACTGAGCTGCTAATTTGATCTAATACATACCCTGGGGTCTCTTCAACATGTATTAATTACATATGTAAATGTCTTTTCATTTTTCTGTCTTCTATGTCACATTGCACAATCTGTTTCAAAAAAAACCCGAGAAGTGCAAGTGTTTAGTAGGAGCTGCTGACATGCTTCAGAATTCCAAATAAAGTGTTTCTTCAGAGAAGTGTGAGAAGCATGACTTCTGCCCTCCTTGCTGTCTTAGCACTCGGTCAAAACAGTTTTAAAGGACCTTGATTTTCAGGAAGTGCTTTTAGTACCAAGATCTTTTATGCTAGCTACTTCAGCAACCTGAAACAGTTAAAAATCCCTAAATATATTTGAAAATTTAAACCAGGACTTGATTTTCTGATGCCTCTTTTTACTCAGAATGTGTTCTTTATTTCATCTCTTTACCGGAGATGGATAGTACATTCACACTATGTCTAAATCTTGCATGGATTTTTAGATTGACCTCCCTGTAGACCTGTTTTTTCACTTATATTGAAAGATTTCATTTATCATGTCATTTGCAGTATCAAGCTTCTTTGGACCACACTACTTACGGAGAATTCAGTCTTAGTAAAAATTGCACACTATTTTCCATGTCAAAAGAAAAAATAGTCAGATGACGCTGGAATAAAATGAAGCTTTACTTTTGAGTTAAAAATTTAAAAATACTATCGCTTTTAAAAGGTGTAAATTCTAGTGCTGTCATATAAGAAAGGAGAAAATAGACAGGTCAAGTCATAACACAGTGTGACAAAGAGAAGGAATTTTCTGTTCACTTTTGGAAGTTTACTTAGGCCACAGTAAGAATTTTTTCTTCCCCAGGGTGTCTGCCATTTCCCTATGTATTTTAATACTTGATTAAAAATGAAGAAATGAACATATGCTGGAGGGATAGAAACACTAGGCCATGAAAATGAGGGAAAGCCAAGATGAGATTAACAGATGGCCAGGCATGAGGTCCCGTTTTAAGACACATACCATCACATTAAGCTACTGTCCTTATGGAAATGTAAATGCAGTCAGGGAAAGAATCATGTTCCCTTGTTAATTTTTCTTTACTATGTATATTGAAAGCATTTTTATTTCCATTTCTACTTCGGTTTAATTTTTGTTGTAAAATAAGTATTGGAGATAGTTGGATAACTGTTCTCTGGAGATGCCAAGCAATTTTTATTATTTCTGTCCACTCATACAGACTAGAAAATCCTCAGAACTCACTTCTCTATCTATCAGCAAAATGTAGAGAATGAAAAAAGGGATTTAAGGATTGTGGCATGAATTTGCTACCAAAGATAGGTGACACATGGCTTTTACACCTAATTTTTCTTTTTCCTCAGCATTTCTGACGTCTTCATTTCCTTCTTTGTTGTCCTGTCTGTGTGGTCCTAAACTTTTCCTCAGAGATTCTCTCAGCTTTTTACCTTCTTCTGCCTACAACCCCATCTCACCTCTACATTGTTCTCTCTGAACTCCAGCTTGCCAATCTTCCTCTTCTCCAGTATAAGCGCTTTTCATCCAAGAATGGAAAATGGGGCTACCCTGATGAGAGAAGAGGAGGTACTCTTTGATCTTAATGTAGGACCCAACCTTGCCCCCTCCACCTGGGCAGGTTTTGTGCTCTGCTCAAGAAAAGGGAAAACAACCCTAGGAAGAACCTCCTGGCTGGCCATACACCACTTCAGAGGCCTTCTTCTCATCCACTGAACTGGCTAATTCTACCTGCCTTACTTCCCACCCTCCTTCAGGACAGGGAGGGGCAAGGCCATACCTGGGGAGCTGTGACCTCAAACTCATCTCCCCTGTTCTCTACTCATTGTCCTTTTCCCTTGCTATCAAAGAAAACAGATGGAGGTTGTTACCTCTTAAAGACTCATTAGAAAGCCAGAAAGGGATGTTCTTCTTTTGCCTGCAGCCTTGCCTTAGATGGCACCCACAACAAAGAGGCAGTGTCCAGAGGTTTTTCTTGGTCCCTTAAAGGAGGGTGGGATGGAAAGAAGCAAGAGTTCCAAAACCTGTCCATGAAATCCCGTCACCATAATGGAAAAGAATATTTGGAGGGCTGCTTCAGGCTTAGCAGTTCATGTTTCAAAAACCCCAGCAATCTGGCTAGAAAAATGTCTTTGCTGTGAGGTGAAGCCTGATTTCTGTACAAGGACTGGCTATTATAAGCAGTTAGACAGTAAGATCCATTGTGCATGTGTAGTTTCCCAGAGCTGCTACAATCCCACTGCACTTTTCCTTTAGAAGCAGTCACTAACCTGTGGGTATATATGCCTGCAAAATGCTGCCTTTGCCCCACCCCTTCCACGAGGCTCATCACACCTTTGGAATGGGGGACAAGGATACATAGTGCTGGTGCTGTATCTGTGCCATGAAATTCTCCAGACCAAACCCTGTGCCAAAGTTTGCTTCCTCTCTGTGCTGCTTAGTGCTGGATCCCACGAGCAAACTTCCTTGGGAGGAGCTAGCTGGAGTGCTCTGCACCAAACACAGGGAATAAGCTACTCCCTGTGAGGAGCTGGAACATCAGAAAACTCATGCTAGAGCTCAGCCCCTGTACTCCTTTTTCTTAGCAGTGTCAACATGCCATAAAAACTCAGTCCTGCACATAATTATTTGTCTAAGAGCCATTTAGCCCAGAGAAGATCAGTGTATTCCAGACAGCCCAATATGCCACGGTCCCAAAACTGCCTCCCCAGGGATAGGGACTCTGCAGAATCAAATCCCCCACCACTTTGAAATTCTGGAGTAATTTTAAGTCTGGTAATGAACTTTTTTTTTTCCACAGATTTCCCTTCAAATGCACTTCTAATGGTTCTGCACATATTTGTTTCTTCATAATTGTTGGTTTCTATAAAGCTTAATGTCTCCTCTCTAATTTTTCAGCTAAAAATATGCAGAGAAGATCTGACATGGGTAGGGCTAGTAATTTTATAAACCCAACCTTTAATTTTCACACAGGAATCTGTGAGGTAAGCAATGTCTGCTTAAAAAAAAAAAAAAGTAATAAAACCATGAGCCTCAACTGTTCTTTCAGGAATTGTTCTGTACGTTTGTAGCTAGGGTATTGCCATCATGAAGTCCTCCTTTTGCAGTAGTTTAAATAGACTTTGATGTGTTTCAAATGTCCAAATAAGGTGATTTATCATTAATGAGTATAGAGGTAAAAACTTCCATAGATATTTAAATGGAATTTAATCATGGAGTTAAATGTAGGGTTGATTCAAAGTTTACCTTAGGTTGGATGATTCATGAATTGGTTTGCCTCTTTCCTTTATCTATGAACTGTTTGTCTATGAAATGTTTACTGCTAATAACAGCTCAGTACAATCAGCCAAAAATGTGTTTCTTGGACTGTAGATCTTTATGTAACGGAAGAAGGTAAATTTCCAGTATGTATATAAGAATCCTTTTCCTTGCTTATTATTTTTTTTAAAATTGAACTAGCCTTTTGTTAGGTGCCCTAAGACATACACACACTATTCATAATTACAAAACCTGATTTTCTGTTGTTCTTCTTAAAAGTGCATTTTAATATAATATCCCTCTGATGTGTACAAATATCAACATATGCTAAAGTGGAACTGAGTGTTTATAAATTTGATAGGCAATCAAAATATTGTCTAAGTGGAAACTATTTAAGAACATTAATTAAGAGAAACAGTATAGTACAGACACTTCCATGCATTTAGAAAGACAAGAAAAGTTAAGTCCCCAGGGACAATACCTGAAATATTCTTCCATACAACAGAGTACAGAAAAATAAGTGCAAATTCTAGAGAAAACTGCAAGGTTTACAAGGTGGCTGTTAGTAATTCTGAAGCATTTAGAGTACAGTAAAATGAAGGCAGAAGTAATAGAGAAGCTATAACACACACAGACTGTCTGCAGTAATACAAAAAATGCACTACTGTGAAGATATGATCACCTCTGATAGATCCCTCAACACACCAAACAGATGATATCTGAAGAGGCATTTCTTTGGCACTAGCAGTGGCAAGACCTGGAGCAAGCCAAAAGTATAGCCTGCACTAAAAATACAGGAGCTGAAGTGACACGATTTCTACAGAAAATAAGAGACCTGGAAAAATGAGACTGTGGTGGGAATGACTGCTGTCATCTGTTCTTGCATAATAGAGATGGTGGGAAAAGAGGGAGGAACATACGGTTTAACAATGCTTTTACCCATACCCACAGGGCATCCCTAACACAGAATATAATGAAACTTTAATATCACAGGACACCTATCCAGCAGGTGGAATCTGGGAATTGTAAGTACTGTGCTTCTTCCCATCCAAACAGTGCAGGTATTATTCAAGCTATAATAAGGCATCAGCACTTGCTGTAACCTAGTAAATTGCAGAATTTTCTACAGATTCATAGAGATTTCTCAAACTTACAACCCATAAAGAAAATGGTAGCTCAGTACTTGTACTGGTGTTTCAGGTGCAGATCCAGAACCATGTAGAGTATCAGTGGTCCTTGTTTACAGGGTCTGATTCAGAATACCATTTTCTACTTTCTTTACTGTCTCACTGCTGAAAAGGGACATCTCATACTGCAAACCCATTTTAATTTTAAGCCCCTGACCACACATTTCAGTAAACATTATATGAAGTTAATAAAAATAAGTCTTTCTAACTGGATTTTATTTTCTGCACAGAAAATAGGAAATATTCCCCTAAAATCAAGGTGTACAGATCCATTCTGTTTCGCAAACTAGAGTGAATTTTAAGCAATCATAATCTCCTTTTCTTGTTTCTATAAGCCCTGCATTGAGTAACTCTTAGTTTCTCTGTTGGATCACATCAGCAGAGATGTGACATGATGTACTGTATATGTCAAATGCATTTAATTTTTTCACGCATTTTGTGGGTGGCTGAGAAACACGCACATTCCAGGACCTTGAAAATCCTTCTTGTTCTGCAGAATGGGAGGGCATTTTTTGTATTACTTTTTTACAAAAAATTTTTATAGTTATCCTATATTCACACTGAAGGATAAGAATCTTAAAGGGACAAGAGAGTGAATCAGGCAAATGCAAAGAAGGAAAGAAAATATTTCAGCTCCACCCATGGTTTGAATGATTTGCTCACCTCCTGAGGTACACAGAACAGGTTAAACACAGGAAAGCGGTTGTGCTGGCACAGTGAAGAGGCACATGCATGTTCTAGTCATTACAGTTTTGCCAGCAAAATACCACATAATTCTATAGCTGATGCTTCACATTCAGCTTAATCTGCAATACCTTTTTTTAGCTACAGAATCAGCTGCCTTGGTCACACAAGGTTAGGACTATAAGTAGCTCCAATGAACTCTGAAATGTATTTTCCAGTAACAACATCTGGCTATTGAAAACTCCACTGACAGCTGCATTGGTGGCTGTGAGAGGCTATCTTCGGGTCAAACTGCTGTAGGGCTGGCTGAGCCCTCCTTTTCACCAATGAGATTTACTCATTCCATCCTTTTTCCTTTGAATCTGGATAATATCAACCTTTCAACCTTTCCTTGGACTCAAGGAAAACACACTCATCATATTAATCTATGAACTGATGTGAGGATATAGTTGAGCAATAACATAGTTATGCTTGAACAGTTGAATTTAGTTGAGCTTACGAAAAATAATTTTGGCAAAATTTCCCTTCCAAAAATAAGTCCAACAGCCATGTGTACACAATATTGTGAATCAGGTAAAGCAGCTTGTCCTACATAGATTATTATTAGCTCCTCTAATAATGCTGTCTCATCTGGGAATTCCTCATTTCTACCTCTTCCAGGCAAAAAAACTATTTCAGTGCCTTGAGAAGTGAGGTTTAGTCTCAGTATGTATGTTCCCAGAACACAAGGAGGGGCTATCTCCTATATTTTCTGACCTTCCCACCTTACCTTCTACTACCCCACTACTTGTGGCAAGGTGCCTTATGTCTGTTGCCTTTGTGCTTCTCCCCACAGACGTAGTCACAGAAGAAGAGAACCCAAGAGTGGAAGAGTCAGGGCAGCCTCACTCCAAGCCACAGCTGGAGACTGGGTATGACAGCAAAGTCTCTGAAGTTATCTGAAAGAAACTGACTGCTTAATGGTTGGTTTGGTTGGTTGGTGGGTTGGTTGGTGGGGGTTTTGTCTGCAAGCCACATTGGCTTTTACTGATTTCAGGTCTCCCTTACTTCAAGAGCTTTAGTCCACTTCTCTAACCTGGCAGAAATTGCTGAGTTTTGTTAAGCTCTAGCCACAGACAATAAAACCCGTGTATAAGGTGAGAAGGGTGTGCAGGTATACCGATAGAGCCCATACACTCCAGCCAGATTTTCAAAACTGAAGGTGCTACTGGGACACCAGTTGGCATGTATAGAGAGCCCAGCTATACCTGAAGTAGTTATATCTCTGATCTGCTTAAAATGAGAATGCTGATCAATGCCTAGAAAGGCGTCTGTTCTTTTCCAAGAATTTGATTTGCTTTGAGTTTGCCAAAGTCAGTCCGGAAAAATGTTTCATGTCTTTCTGTTTATTTAGTTGTGTTTATTTCTAAACTTCTAATTGCTCTGAGGTAATCACCTCATTAGAGATGATTTCAGAGAATGCAAACTGAACTGCTAGGTAGCACTGTAAGAGTTCTTTCCAACAGGAATTAGGAAAGATCATTGGAAATGTTAGTGGTTGTGTTTATAGGGCTTAGACAACTTTTTTCCAGTTGGCTTTAAGGTATGATTAAATTGTTTTGCACAGCCAAGAACTGCAGGAAGACTGCTGCTTGTGAATACTTTACTAGGAAATTGTTTTAGCTAGAACATTATTTTTGAAAATGTTCATTTGCCACTTATTCTGGAAATGTTCACGCCCAGCCCTCAGTGGGTTTTAGTGTTTGCGAAGGGCTCGATCAAACTTCTACTGAAATTAATGGAAAAAGATGAGTAATGGAAAAGTCTCAAAATATAATCAAGTGTATCCTTGTCTGCTTGTTCAGAAGACTTAACTGCCATGATTCATAAATGAACCACAGAGATGGAGTGCAACAGATAAAATCCTGTCCTATCTGAACAAAACTGGGCTGTCAGCTAAAAGGCAGAGATGGCACCACCAGTGCAGCCTTTACTTGCTTGCCCTTTATTCTTCTCTACTTCTGTCATCCTTCCCAAAACTAATATGCATTGCAAATTAGATTTTAACTCTGAATAATAAGTCAGCATTATCAAGGCCTAATTATAATCTCACTTTATATTTACTATTGATCTTGTGTAATCTTGATATACAGAGAGATAAGCATTAGATCATTTTGCCCTGCTTAGATACTGTACTGTTGAAATTTGTGGGAACAGGAGTTGGCCCTAATCCAAAGCCCATTGAAGGAAACTGGGATCTTTTCATTCGTTTGGACAGTTGTCATTTCAGATTCTTGTGGAGGACCAAAGGGAAACTGTTGCTGAGGTACAAAAAGTTTTTTCCCCCTTTCTGGATTAACATTAAAACTCTGTTTGTGGAAAGGTTTACTTTTTTTCTTCCCTTTAAACTCAACAAGGTCTTTTAAAAATAGAGTGAAATTTAATAGTTCCATTGATAATCTTTTTCATACAAATAAAAATAGTCATATTGTATGAATGACCTTGGGTTATTACAGAAAGATGACTACAAATGAAAAAAAAATTACATCTCTAATACTGAATGTAGGCAGCATTTGTATCTGGCAAAAACATTTTGCATTCTACTATATTGTCTTTGAACTTATTTCCCATGGGAGTAGCTGTTGCTCAAGAAAACAGGTGTTTCAGTATGATACCTGGAGGGCACCATTTGAGTAAGTTAAAATATTATTTGTTTAAGGAACCCACTCAAGGTTTCTTGCACTTTGTTTCGACACAGTTCAGCAGAAGATATTTATTAGGATTTATTATGGTTCCTAAATTCAGATGCCCATGAAAGCTACATAAATCTGTTTAGATCTGCTAACAATTTAGAACTGAACCAGGACATCTCATTTTCCATGGTATAGCTTTGTCTCAAAACTCTGAAAAAAAAAAGGTCATTAAGCCTTTGGTTTATCCTGTCTTTAATGTCAGACCAAGACTGCTGCAGCCACAGTGGCCAATGCCCTGCTGCTGACTCCTGTGAGCTGTGCCCACTCTGTGAAAGGTGCTCACAGTATCACCTTTTTTTCTCTTCTTTTACCTAATGCCAGCATCTCCAAGTTAGACAGAAGTCTAAGGTAATCACTGTAGTTTCCTTAGATAATAAAAAAGGAGGACATTTTCAAAGGGACACTCATCACCCCATCTGGTGTGAGGAATTTCCAGTTGAGCTGCACAAGTCTTGGTTGATGACAGAGACAGCCTCTGCACCTAGCAGGCTTTCTGCAGCCAGATTTTTATGTGGATGGTGTTAAGGGAATTAATCCCAGAGATGTGACTAATGATTTATGGAGCGTGCCTGCACAGGTGGGTACAGACAGCCCTGAGTTCATCCCATCTACACTCCTGCTCAGTCAGCTAGCTCTGAGGAAAGGCAAAATGAGCTTGGGTCTGCCTGCACCTGCCTGGGTAAATCAGGCCCTAGCAAGACAAGGTGTACGTAGCCAGTTACTGCTTTCAGCTGCACCCATAAAGATCTGCTGGTCATTAGTGGGGGGAAAAATAATTTAAGAAATCAATAAGAAAAGATAACTGAATGACATCCCAAAATGCCCTCTTTTTGACCTTGAGTGTGAAAAGAAAAAATGGAGAAGAGAGGAACTGTGTCTCATGAGAGAGTTAACGAATGTGTAAGACTAGGATTTCTTTCTAAAGTCCATTAAGCTCTAATTGCTCTGACAGGATCCAAGTTCCCCAACAGCAGCTTCTGCACAGTAGCAAGTCCTCTTCTTCCCATGCACAGGCTGCTCTTCTCTGAGTGTAGAGCAGATTCAAAGGTGTCTAGGGCATGAGTTAAAATACTTATTTTTGAAGCTCTCTCCATCTTCTCTGATTGCTGGGAGTTCTATTTTTATGGTGAAAGTAAGCACAGTAACATATGAGTGCTACTTTTTAAATGGCACACTTGATGCACTTTAACAAGTTAAGCATATTGAATGTGTCTGGTGGTGAAATTTGTGAAGAAAAATACAGAAAATATTTTTTTTGTTTGTGCCTAAATATGTGGTTTTAAAGCTGGCATGTGTGCTGTTTTGAAGTGTTAAGCTTTGCTTTTGAGTACAGAACTTCTGCTTTTTTTCCATTGGATATTAGATGAAGACAAATCAATTCTGTAGACAGATCACTTTTTATTAGGCTGTTTATCATTAGAGTTCTGGTTCTCCTAAGAGAAAGTCATTCTCTAGGTTAAGTAAATCTTGATAACACTATACCTCCTTATTCCCACCTACTTCTTTCAATATTGTCAGTTAATGAATGGGTAACACTAATGAGGTCACAGATGAAAGAAAAATCTGTTGGGTCACCTGTTGCAAAACAATTTAGGAATACAGAAGTCAATTCTAAACTCTCTGTTGATAAATATGACTTTTAATTTTAGTCCAAATATGCAGTCTGAAAGCAAAACTTCGCTAATGTCCATCAAGAACTTTGATTATAAATAGTTTTATTTTGAAATTTTCACCTTATTCTTTACCTATATATTTTTGGAGTGTCTGGAGTTTAGTATCTCATCTATTTTTTCTTTCTTTTCTTTGCATATCTATAGATTTATCTGCCTATGTCTAGGACAGAACTTACTGCAGTATGTAGTCAGAAATCAATATATGGTTAATCTTGGCTGAGTTCTCAGTCACTCTTTTCTCCTGCTATGTTAATCTTCCTGCATCATCATCAGACAGAGTTGTCAGTAAAAAATTATTCCTGTTTGTCTAGCTTGCACATTTAATATGCTATTAATTTTAGGTTCTTAGAACTTACTCTGTAGAAGTAGGTGCTTATAAAATCAACAGAAAAATGTAGGTGCTTTCAAATTCGTCCAAAAAGAATTACTGCCCATTTAGTTTTAGACATCTCAGTCAAGCACCTACTTTTCTCTTTTACTATGCCAAGAACTTTGGTGTTTGCTGTAATGGTTCCCTAGATCCCTGAAAATTAGTTGCCTAAGCAAGACATTCACTGTATATTTATCTTATGTTACCTGAAAGAATCTGGTTTTGTAGAATAAGGAAAAGCTGAAGAATACTCTTCAGTTTAACTGGAAGATAAAGTTACTCCAAGCACATTCAGGATCTTACCAGGTAAGTCCACAATGAGAAAGAGGCTTTTGTATCTTTATCATAAATCACAACAAATATTTTGAAATAAGATAGGAGATCCTCAGCTTCGTATGACTTCAAATTCTGTGTTACTAATTAACATTATTAAGAATAAAGGCCATGTGAAGAGCATATCCCAACATCATGCACAATTCCTTGTTATCATGAGCAAACAGACTATAGAATGCTTGTCATAAACTGATCAAAGACTTTTCTAAACAGGTTAGGTTTCTTCCTTCCATAACTTTTCTTGTAAGAATCACAACTTTTTCATGGGATCATAGAGTCAGAGAATGGTTTGGGTTGGAAGNTTATTAGAATCCTTCTATTTTCTACTCTGAACTCTGTTTTTTATTAATTTTTAACTGCCTGCTCTGTTACAAAATTATAACTTAACTTAAAAGAATTCTTTTGCCTTCTTGTGTTTGTCTCCTGAGTTTAAGGAGAGACCATCCATTTATCATCTAAGTCTTCAATCTGCCTAGTTAAGAAACCAAAGGCTTGCTTCCACACCGGGGGACTTAGCACCTTAAGGCCACTAAAATTTTTGATCTTTGAATGCAAGAGTGGAAANGTGGAAATGCCATGTGATGCATTTAAATTCTTTGTTCAAGGATTTGGTACAGGCCAGTGCTCACGACTGACATCCATTACACTAAAACCAACATGCCAACACCTAAATTAACTCCAAAAGCCACGGCAGAGTGAAGAGTGTGTCTGAGATTCTCACCATGGCCTGTACCATAATATTTATATTTCTAGTTTTACTTTTACTTGAAATACCTTGTCTGGTACAACCTAAGAATAACATGCAACCCATTGTCTTCAGAAATCTGAGTTCCCAGTTCAAAACATAATCCAGCCAGGACATACAGAAGCATCTATGCACACAGCAGAAGTTCAGATTTGAAATGGCAAATATGAATTGATGTGACTGGTAGAACTATCCCTGAAATTGTTCACAATGGCTGGGGATTATTTTGAGATATGCTGATATGGTGTCATCTAAAATCTCAGCTTTAACACCACCAAAAAAAACAAAACAAAACAAAACAAAACAAAACAAAACAAAAACATTAAGAGTGTTAACACCCTCAGTGTTCCGTTATTTTAACAGTATAATGTTATAACAATTATTTGTTTAGGAAGAAGGATTTAGAATGTCTTTATTTTAAAAGCAAAAGTAGGGAGAATTATCATCTGTGTAAATTTTACACAAAAGCATCAGAACAGGCTAAGAAAGCATAAAAAAGTAAAACAGACAAAAAGTGATATAAAGTGTCATACATAGGAATTCTGATACTAGAAAAGTTTAGTTCATACAGACAAAGGGTTCACAAAAGTTATTTTGTTAATATATTAAAACAGTAAATCTTTCAGCTTCTCTTAAATCTCGCTCTGTCAGTCTGAGTCATATTTCTAGGCCTCTAAGAGAACATACCTATATTTTTGCACAAAGTGTGAAGGCTGTTGTCATCTGGATTTTGAAAGTTCATGAAATCATAATTGCAATTGTAAGACCAAATATAACCTTGTTATTAAGTAAATAACTAGTTCAAGCCTCCCTGAAATCTCCTCCACCCAACAGTCTAGGATATATGAAGTTTTTCATATACTTTGTCAGATTTATTTGGTTGTCATTTCAGTTACTGATGCAATTAAAAGACGCTAGTAAGTATTACATTGTGGCAGAAAAAACCCCCCTATTTCTGGACTTCATTCATTCATCACTATTTGGAAGACACTTTCTGGAGTTTGGTTACATAGCAACATTCCATTCAAAATTCCCCAGCGGCAGATTTGTTGTAGTTGCCAGAAATGTATCATTCAGCAGTCATGGTGGCAATTAGATTGGGTATTCTGGTGAAATAATTTTTTTTCAGTGTTCCAAACATTTGTGTACACACTAATGTGAAATTTAAGATCTTCAGTTGCTGGAAAATTAGTATGTCTTTATCACTATGCTTGTTAAATTTTTTCATTAAAAAGAAAATTTTTTTTCATTCCAAGGACCCATTTTGTATCCATGGATATCCAAATAATACTGGTACAGATCAGTAGAGATTACATTTAATTGTGTTAAAATAATTGCATAGGAATAGAAGAAAATAGAATGAATCCTTTAATAAATAGTCAAGACATCTTTATTTTTTCTTTTGACAGTGATGTGCAAGCAATGTTAGTTTATCTTACCTGTCTCCAGGGCATCAGCTCAGTATATGTGTCTAGTGACATCTTAGATTCCTTAGATGCACCATGCCTTCAGCAGTCTTGTCAGAAGAGTGCAAGACATTTGGATTCTGTTCAATGTCAGGTCAGCACAGAATTTTCAGACCACCTAGGATATTAGTGGTGACACTGGATTCCCGTGTTTACTCAACTGACTTGAGACCCAGAGTTAAATTGTCTTTTGGGGTGAGATTCAGACATCAGCAGGGATGTGTCTACACATAAGCATACTTTCTAACATGTGAAAGCAATTTGAGCTCCAGTCAATTCAGAGAATTCAGCTGACCAACTCTAGGCCTCTACTGTAGAGGTACTTGAATGGCTCTCCAGACCTTATTGGTTCTACTAAGAGATCAGCTACACAAATGTAGAAGTTCAGTTCCATATAAGCTGTTCTAGCATATTCTGAATGGCTTCCAGCTGCCAGTCCAGAAGGGTATGGGTATGCCAGCCCCAAACTATGTCCCGGGTACCCAGAATAATCTCCTCAGCACTCCTGAAAAGATAGATGAGTCAACCCTTGAATCACTCTTTACTAAAGTGAGAACTCACACACCTATCTCATGTGTAGATACTTAGACTTTTCCACATTAAATGTCTACATTTAATGTGAAAAAGTCTAATTGATTACTGACATAGTCAGCCAACCCTAACCTTGTTGTCTAGTATGTCTAGAACCAGCAACTACAACAGGTACCTCCAATGGGAAATTCAGACCATTTGAAGATCAGGGATAGTTAGGGAGAGATGTCCACTTCGCTCCCTTGACAATCCTTCACAATTCATGCAGAGAGCTGAAGATCCATGTTATCCGTGACTGCTTTGGACACTGCAGATGAACAAATGTGATGCTGAGGTGAGGACAGAAGGATTATCTTTAAGATTCCAGGAAAAAGCCAGCAGTAATACCCGCCACTAGGGTTAAGTGACAAGAATTTAAAAACCAGGATTCAGATGGAAGTAATAAAAATTTATTAATTAGGGGTCACACTTGCAAATTTTTGTAACTTCTATACTATCATCATATCAATGTAGGGGACAGGAGGAGGGGTGAGTGTGCTGATATTTGATTTTATGCCTGTGTCATAAATTCAAAGACGTATGAAACTTTAGTCAGATATTTTATTTATTTTGTTTTCATCTAGTCAATGAATGAAGAAGGCACAATTGCAAAACTATCCATGATCCTAGCACAGAACTGTATTT
>VZTR01008845.1:487242-530243 GCA_013400775.1 Chaetops frenatus
ACTATATTTCCCAATTTTGATACTCAGATTCTTCCTGAAGGAAAAAGGATCTGAACAGACTCAGATCTTAATTGCAGCAAGTCTGAATTTTTAGACCATTAAAATAGCTTCAAATGGAGTACGTTTTCAAGTCATAAATGCATTGAATACATTTTTAATGGCATATAATATTTTTATAAATTTATTTATAATATTTATAAAACATGGGAGGAAATTCTAAAAAAATTCTCCTACCTATGTCATCTTTTCCAATGCCTCTAAACTGTACTTGCTGCAGCTGTGGATGTGTGACACTTTTTTCCTTAATGCAGTGGGCCATCTCATCTGCTTTTGTTGTAATGTCCTTTAGCACTGACAGGAATCACACAAACACAAAACATCAGAGCCACGCAAAACCCACCAATTCCAGATGCTACTTTGATGAAGATTTTTACATCAGTGGATGTAAAAAGGAAACTTTGAGACCCAATATATCACCCTTTGGATTAGGTTAGAGTCAATTGGTCTTAAATTCTATGCATAATCTGCTGAAAACATAGAAATCATCTTAGTTCTTTCCATATAGGTCTACTTGATAGGGTAGGTAGGTGCCTATATTCACATGGGCATATAAGCATATCTGGGTAGGATTTTTAATTAATAACTATTTAATTTGCAAAGAAGGTTGCCATTATTAAAGACATGTTAATACCAATGGATAAGCTGGTTAATCTCCTTTTATAAACTGCAAACATGTAGAGATATTTTATGGGGTTTTTTTATGAGTTTCATCACACTGAAATGCTGGTTCTTCTTTGTAGTCCAATCTGTTTTACTGACTCACAAAGGGTGGAGCAAAATGTCAAAGTCTTTTGGTCCTTCACTTAGAACTGTTTGTAATACTGAGTGATTATACATTTATCTGCTTATTAACATCAAGTACAACATTATGTGAATGCATGGTCCACAATTACCATTGTAAAACTAACTTTAAAGTACAGCAGAACAACCTTGACATGTAAAAAGACAGAGAATCCTCTGGATCTGAGGATATACAAATAGAACTCTAGCCTGTCATTAAGAAGTGTGTGTGAGGGGAACTCCAGCCATCATGTCAAGAACAGAATTTGGCCAGAGGTCAAGGGCTCTGTCTAGCAGTTACTAAATATTGCCTGTCTGCCATAATACAGGAGTACTTGTATTAACTGTTTTGGGATAGGGAGGAAAGGTATCACATGTGTGTGCAAGTCTGCCTTCTCCCCTGTCAATTAATGAAAGTAAGGAATTTCAGTTTAAATGTTAAAACCTGGATGGTTTAATTAACAATCCACATTGTTTTCTTTGCTAGTCAAAAAAAGAAAAAAGAACAACAAAAGAAAAAATATATAGATACACTGTGTTTCATGGGATTTTTGGACATTCATGTCAGGTAGGGAGGAGTCAAAGTTTTGTGGAAGTCTCTCATGGGAGTCTGTGCTATGTGTCTATGCCTTGACAACTGCAAGAAAACCCCAAAGCTCCTGCACAGAGCTTTCCCAAGATTTAAGAATGTGTTCCTATTTTCTGTAGGAGTGAAACAAAAGACTTTCACAATCAACAAATAAAAAATGATAAGGCCTTGCTTCCAAAGAGGATGATTACCACTTAGCTTTCGAGCACTTTCCTGTCCTGTCATTTCACATATCTCTGGTAAGGACCCTTACCAAGTTATTATATACTCAGTTTTTTAGGATTAACCTTCTCCATTACTCCTTATGGAATTCATAGTAGCAAACTTATGTTAGCACTTAAATATTAATTGAAGAAGAGACCTCAGTGAGAATATTATTTATTTGTAGTAATTCTACTAGGCATTGGGCCAAAAATAGATCAAATATTTTATTTGATTTTTCTCACTAGAGCCAAATGAATTAAAGATCTCAATTGCAGCAGGATAGAGAGGGAAAGAACAGGAAAAAAAAAATTGATATCCTGTAATGATCCGAATTTTGGCAAGCAAAACTGTCACTTTCTAAGTGACTTGGGAGTCCAAACTGTGTAATTCAAAGAAGCAGATTTAAAAAGTCATCTAGATAGACAAAGATTTAGATAGAGACATGAGGTGAAGATTTTTTTAAAGCATGGATCAACCAGCAGAATATAATTATTGAAATCAGTAGGAGTTTGTCCTGGAAACAATGCATTGTTTAGAAACCAGCCAGACCTGGGATGTCCAAGTCTACAGAGCTTTTTGATTGTCCATGTTCTGATTGAACATGATATAGCAGCAAGCTCCAACGAGTTGTGCCCAACCATTTTTGAGGTGCAATCCTGAAACACAGAGTAATTGTTTTCCTATAACTTGTTTCGTAATTATTCCAGAGAAACTGAAACAGCCAAAATGAGTAATAATGAGACCCATTCTGTCAGAATAGCTGTTATCTTGACAGTAAGGTACTCTTCTGGGAGATCAAAGTGAGATAAATACTGATGGTAAGACCCAAACCTAAGTCTTTCTGAGGGGTCTGGTAATTTAACCACCATGCTATGGAAGGAAACTGCAAAATCTTTTTGGCTTTCTCAGATTTCTTGGTCTTCTCTTCTCCTTATGCAGGTGGCTTGATATTGTGGAAAAGCCTTGTGACCTGAAGCCACCAGGTGTGGTAAGTGGGGAGAATGTAGGTTGTCCTAGCTTTTGCTCTCTATGCAAACTAGGTATCTAAATTTCTAATAGGTAAAAATTTAGTGGAGTTTTGGAAACAATTCAGCTGAGCAGATGAACACTGTCACGTAGTCTTCTTGAGCGTGACCTACACTGACTAGGTCTCAGCAAGACTGTAGAACCATTCATGTACAGTCCTACACTCTACATTTCTACTCTGCTTCAGGCCATTTGCTTTAGGAGGAGCAGTACTGTTTAGTCTCAAGTAAATGCAAACCCACCCTACATTCAGCAAATCTAAACCGTTTCTGAGTGTGTAACACTTTGAATACCTACGCCTGCCATCAGTGAAAAAAAAACAAGCATCATCAGAGGACAACTTAATTCTGGAATGAGACAAATCTCCCTCTGGAGATGTGTGTCTCCTTTGACAAGAAGGGACGCTATGTTGAATAGCACCTAAGTAAAATGAAACCAGCCTTTCCAGTCTTGAGCTGCTGTGTTGTGGCACGCTTTTGACAAACTCTTCTTAATGGTTACCTTTGGCTCAAGGGTTCTGTGCTAATATTTCTTTGCTGCTGTGTACACACAGTGAGTATGTACACGTGTGTGGATGGGTATAAAATACAAATGCGCTGTTGATGAATCTATCAGATTTAGAAAGAAAACTACCAAGAAAAAATAAACTTACTATCTGAATTACAGAGCTTTTACAAATATAATTAGTGGGACTGAAAATGACAACTGTAGCCATTTTCATTAGCAACTATTAAGGTCTAGATTTACGGTCATGATGTACCAATTGTGAAAGGGATTCTGTGATCCAGAAGAGGGTGTACCCATGATCACAATTGTTTATATTAATAAACATTAGCTCCAACACCTATTTGAACTCTATCTGCTCTGTTACCCAGACTACTAGAATAAACTTTTTAGCCTGTTTAGCCCCAACTCTTATGACTACAAGCAAACTTGAGAACTTCATACAATCACCACAGAAACAGAGGTAAACAGTCTAAATTCTTCAAGACAGTATGAATACAGAATGAAATTTTTAATGAGGAGGTCAAAATTTCCAGCTGCGCCAACTTGAAGAGGACACTGGGTAAGCCTACACAGTAATTAAGAGCAGTCTTGAAAAACCAGGACCTGTGATCCTTCCATTTATGTTATTCCCTCAAGGATTGAATGAACTAGCCCTGCCTGAATTCCTAATGTGAAAGAACTTGGGTCAGAGGAGAGAGAAGTCACCACAGCAGGCACAGGGAGGCATAGTTGCCCTGGCAGATCTGGGAGGTCATGGTTTGTCCAAGCCTCAGGCTACTACTGCATGCCTGAAAAAGGACAGAAGATGAGTCTGGTTTTCAGCGTGATTGCATGGAGATAGACACCTTGCTGTAAGCAAATTAAAAGAAGTTTCTTGGAAGATGTTAAAACCAAGGTTGAGACCTACTATTAGGATCACAGCATTTCTGTCTCATATGACAAGTTGCCTATATGAGGTTTCATTAAAGTACAAGTTCTGAGACAAATGGTTATCTAAAGATCTCTTTCCTTTTTTTTTTTTATGAGAATTTAAGACATATTGCCCTTTCTGTATACAGTAGATGACACCTCCAGAAGGTGATTCATCTCATCATAAGATAGGCATCCAAGATAGGTCATACAATTTGCCTCTGGTGGTGTTTATTTTCTCTTACACTAACTATAAAAGAAGCCTTGGTTGACTAGGTCACATTTAGATGTCCAATTTTCAGACAGCTGGAAGCCATCTGATGGCACTGAGAGCCTCAGTAACAAGACCAGTTAGCCTGGGCTTTGCATTGTGTTAATGGGATGCATATGAGGTTTGACTTCCTTGAAGAATGGGCAGAGCACTCAATGACTGAAAAAGACTGTATAGGCACACCCTGTGGGAGATTATCTGAGGGAATTCCCTGAAGAGAGAATGTTTTATCCTACCTGCAGCAAACCTTAAGCAATAGTGGCAAAAATGCTGTAAGGTGCTTGGAGAAGTGATGAGTACATGAATAAAACAGAAAGATATCTCCAAGGAACAGAATCTCTTTATCTGTCCTGACCTCAGTGTGAGGACTAGCCACAGGGAACAGGAATTCTTCCATGTATCTACCACCCTGAATAACGTGAAACCAGTGACAATGAAATATCTGCAATTTCCAGGCACATTTGGCCTAGGGGTTCAAGTGGACACAGCAGGTTTCCTTCATCACTCCAATTTTTACAACATGCATAAAAGACCTTTATTCTTCCACTTCAGTTTATGGCTTCTTGTACGAGACAATGAATACTAATTTTTGGCCATGTTTATGACAGCAATGTCCCCAGCAATTCGCCAGATTAATGTACTATCATCTCAGACTTCACAAGCCACTTCTAGGTTTCATGGTTTTGACAGCTAAGATTTATGACTTTCAGGATTAACTCAAAGATGCACCTGCTTTCCCAGGCTTTGACTGAACAGAGAAAGAGTGGATGGACTAAGTGAATGATGGCTCTTGGTAGGACTCATGCAGAGATGTCAAAAGATTTTCTAGTGGAGGCTGTGCAGAATAACTGGATAGCTTGGTGGTCATTGTGCTGTACAGAAAGACTTGGTCTGGATGATACAATGCACTTTAAATCACCATTTTTTAATTTCAGTCCATAAGTTATTCAATATGTGCAGCCTAAGAGGTGACCACAAGAAAAAAACTAGACAAAAAATACTGTGAAATAAACTTGTAATCATCAGTCTGAAAAAGATAAGCTTCCTTGACTGGTCAAACATGATTGGGATAAATTGTCTGACATTTCTGTTCAGCTGCTCATTTGGGAGCTCAAACCCCAACTTGATAGTGCTGTCATATGAACTAAGAGTTGCTGGGAAGACACACACCACATAAATAGCTAAACTATTGAATCTGAGTGCAGCACAAGGAAATGAATGCCTCATCCATTTCCCTCGTGTACAAGGAAAACATGCACTGCTTTGTGCATAACCACTCAGCACAGTTTCACTCAGTGGCCATTCCATGCTGACCAGAAATGCTGGGTCTGCATTGCACCCTGAAGCATGTCTGGATGCACACCTGCATTGTCACTCTGGCAGGTCTCATAGTTTGAATTTATTGCTTCAGAGCAACATGCACACTTGGTACCCAGATGCCCAGAGCCCTTCAAACAGTCCTGTCTAATTCTAGCAGGAGTTGCCATGAGATTTTCTTCACAGTGCTCTTTGACTAACTGCAGCCTAAATTAACCCTGAAGTAATTTTAAAGGTATCTGAGACAGATGCACTTGAGGTGTATGTGACCCAAACAGTCAATAGGAAGAACCAGACACATCTCAGAACGCTGAATCACCTTTCAGAGGTGTCTTACTTTCTTTGTTGACTCCCTGGGAGCCTGAAGCAATGAAGTTTCTGGCTTGCATGCTTCAGCTAGTGTTTTGGGGGAGGAATTCAGGCCCTAAAATCCCTGGTAGAAGAGCAGAGAACAGGCCAGACTGCATTCCCTTGAGCAGCTTTCTCATGGAGCCCCACAGGGCTTGGCTACGTGGTCTTCACCAACAAATAGAAGAGATCTGGGACCTGGTCCCAAGTCAAGTGATGCTAATTGCCACCCATCCCCTCTGCTCTGGGCTGGCTGCTTCTACAACTGGTTTCCTCTGGGCAAAAGCAACTGGAGCAGCCCAAGCAGAGACCAGTAGCAATTAAACTGGGAACCACTAATGCTCAAGCTTGGTTAGTGGCCCTAGCTGACTTTTCCAGTCCTATTATTGCCCTACACACTAGTATTTAGATTTTTGAGAAGTTCTAAAAATAGCACTCCATTAGTCTCTGCCAGTATTAGTCAAGGATGCGTTTACACCAACAAGGATTTGTGCTTCAGGTTCTTTGGCAAAATACCTATCAACCTTCCCATTCACTCCTCAGCTACTAGTACAGATAATTAGTCTAATTTTGAAAATTATTGTACATTTGGACAACATGCTTTTACATGCTGCATCCAGCTGGACATCTGAACCACTCTAGCACAGGCAGATTCCCCCAGCTGAGTCTTTTTGACTGTTCCAGTTATTATTTTGGCTGTATATACCTGTGCATTAATCATAAATTTTAGAATGTTTTTAGAATTCTTTGGAAAAAATGTCAAGTTTGGCATAAAAAGGCAGCCAAGAAGCCATTTTGAGAAATTCTGCCCTTATGCTGTAGCCCAGTGTTACTCATTCTGCCACCACTGGCAGATGATTCATGAAATATTTATTGAGAAATGATAAATAATAACAATAACATTGACATCAACAGCTTATTTATACACATCTTCCCACAAGCTATTGAATGAAAACCTTTTCCCCTGTGAGGACAGTCAGGCAGGGTGCAGGCTGTCCAAAGATTTTTTGCAGTGTCTGTCCTTGGAAGTGCTCAAGACCCAACAGATCATGGGCCTGAGCAACCTGGTCTGGCCACAGAGCTGCCTCTGCTTTGCACACAGGCTGGGCTGGAGGGGTCCTCCAGTGCTATGACCCCACAATCCTATAAAACCAGTGAGAGTGAGAGTATATAACAAAGAATTATGTCTCCTGACATTTAGTCCAATATTGATTCGATTGTAAACAAAAACTATTGTAGCAACACAGCACAAGATGATTCTTGTGTCTAATTGAAGAGATCAGGTAGTTAGGAAAGGAAAAAAGTTTTTACAGAAAATCTAATCTTAGAAGTTAATTTACTGGATTTTTTTTTTTTTTTTAGTCCAACTCATGTATTTGCATACTTGAATGCTCTTTGCAAACTGGTAAGAATTCTTGTCAGAATTTTTCCAAAATGTAAAGCAGCTTCATCTGGATATGTGAGTTTGTTGCTGATTTCAGTAACTCCATCACAGCAAGTTCAGTCAACTTCAGTTTATTTCCATGTCAGATCTATATTCCTTTATTTTTGACACAAGAGCATGTCCTGTATCATATAAATGTTTGTATTTTACTGTTTACTTATAGACTGGGTGCCCTGAACTGGTTCTGCGTTTTGTTCCATAGTTCATTGGTTGGGTCATTAGAAATGGTCCATTTGTTTCAGATTTCTTTGCCAATTATTTAACTAGAAATTGATCTGACAGGTTTTTGCATATTTTTTCTGAGACTGGAAAATATTTCAATGGGAATAATCACAGGCTTTTCTTGGACTCATTTGCTAAGTCTCTACACATAGATAAGAATCAGACATTCAAAATGCTACAGATAGTGAACATGACTGTTACAGCTAAACATGCTGTTTTGAGATCAAAGGTGGAGTGTATATGTCACCTGGAAGAGACTGTTTTATAATTGCATGGATAAAGACTCTTGAAAGGAATCCTGCTTATACTGGTATATTGTTATTGATCTCTTTCATTGTAAGTGAGTCCTTTGGGGATAGGCAAATTACCCAGGAACATGGGGAAAGAACCGTGCTTCCTTTATCTCTTTGTCTTTATCTCTTTTACTTGTGCAAGTGATAAAAAGTAATCCCTGATGCATCCAGCAATCCCCGATTGTTAATGAATCAAGCAACCTACAACAAGGGCAGTGTCAGCTGCTCAGTTCCCTGAGCAGAACACAGGGAGATATTCTGAATGCCAATATTTTGTAAACAGCAGAAAAAATTAGAAGTTGTCTTATCACATGCTGCCTGCCTGTGTTCACTAATGTCAGGGACGGAATTCTCTGTCCATTCTCTTTCTGCCCTGAGCTGCTGCCTGGTGCTGCTATTGCACACCAGAAGTGTTGGAGCCCAGAGGTATTTCCAGATGGTTTGATATCAGAAGCAGAATGTCTGAAACTCACACAGAGCTTTGTGACTGTTGTGTTCAGTAGTAAATCTGTATTTATGGGGATACTGTCAATCATCTCATCATACTGGCCCAGATCATCAAACTCACGGAGGTTGAGGGCAGAGCAGGAATTATCAATATCCCACTTCATCTGTAAAATCCCTCACATAAGGACCTTGGTCTGTAGTAGCCCTCCAGTGTGCTGCCCATGCTGGGTTAAGAGGATTAGTATCACAGAAAATCATACCATAGCAATTTAAACGTTTTCATATAATTTCAAGTATCTTCCATGGCAATTTTCTGGGATTCGGAGAAATCTGGAATTTAAACTGACACTGGCAACAAAGAGATCCAGTCAGCAATTTCTACTCACTTCTCAATTTGATAAAAATCATCATTGTTCGGTCTGAGTGAAGAGTGAACAAAGAGCCTTGAGTCATCCCCTGCAGTGTTAGCTGTCAAACCATCAATGAAATATTTCAGTCTGTGCTTCTGCTTCTTAACCACTTGCAAACTAACACTTCAAATTCTTCTTTTATTTTTCATGGGCCAATTCTCCTTATTCCTTACCTAAGGTTTAGTTAGGAAAAAATAGTGAAAATTATTTTAAACTTGTATAATCAAGTTGGTTTTGCATTAAGAGTAGGCCAAAGTGACTTGTAACAGTGAGAAGTGTATCAAATAATCACTCTGTCGGTGTGCAGTTTGAAAAGGATTTGGTAAATACCTTTCCAAATTCTTCTAAAAGTAAGCAAAAAACTTTCTAAAGTCAAGAAAAAAATGTTTACTCATTTGAAGTCTATCTAACAAAGGTAAAAATGAAGAGGAAAGAATCTAACAAGTACTGAATAGAAAAAAAAATATTTCAAGAGTCTGCTTGTGACCTCAGTGTGTGGTTCTCCTTTGAAAAATGATTCTCTAAAGTTTTTCCAGTTCCCATCCTGTACTCCAAGCTCTGTCCGTCTCTTTGTTCATTATTCCCAGTTTTAAAAATTGTGTGGGCTAACTTAAAAAAATTAAAGAAAACTTTTTAAATGGGCATTTTTTTTTCCTGATTGTAGTCCAATTGAAAACAACCATAGGCCTCCCCAGTTGGTTTCTCAGCTCCAGAAACATGTTTGCCAACTTGCAGTTTATGTAATTTGCACTTCAAAATGTGGGCATATAACCTCAATGCTCTCAGAGTTGTGGGAATAAACAGAATTTCTCCACAAATCTTCAGGGGAACTTTTAATCAAAAGTCTGCCTGGGGCTGGATGTTATCATGCAACATGAAGAAGCAGGATTGTGATAGATCTACTCCCAGAAAGGTTTAATCAAATCTGTTCAGTCAGAGTGCTCTACCCTTGAGTCACTGATGGGCATAGACAATGCAGGAGTGTTGCAAGGATGTCCTTAAAGAAGCACAGCTCTGTCTTGTCCCTCGCACTAAACATGGACAGCATAAAACACCAAGCCCTGCCTACTTCTTGCTCCTTGGGTCATGGGTGATGTGTGCTTGCTACCCTTTCTAGCTCCAGAATAAACAAGGTGGAGTGAATTCAATATCCTTTAAAGTCACATGCATTTGCATGTGCCTCTCGACAGTGTTTTCAAAACTCATTACTCCACAAATGAAGAATAATAAAAATATTTACCCTCATCAAAAGAGTAACCCTGAGGAAAAATCCATCAGAAATGGGACACCAACAGTACAATTCATTTATTTGTAAGTTTGTAGGGCTGCATATGTAGAGTTGCATATGAATTTGGTATTTTGAGCATTTAACTGAACATTTCTTAATGCTACCGAGATCTAATTTGAATCTCAGTTATGCTGGTGTTACTCTGAAATAACTCCACCAAGTTAATGTTTTTGAATCCAGCAATCCATTAACACCTTCAGTCTGGAATTTGCCCAAGCTTACACTTTTTTATCTGAGATTGTGGAATGAAGGCTCATGTCTGGAAGAGACACTAAAACAACCATTTAGCAATTTGCTTAGGATGCCAAGGCATCAGAAGGAGATCGACAGTGAAAAGTGGCTTAAGAATTTACTCCTCAGAGCAAAGACAGTGGGATAACTTACCTCTGGTACTGAAAAACACAGATTATTTTTTTCCCTCCAGGTATCTGGGTTCAGAAATGAAGGAGCATTTTATATAAGGTGGTAAGTCATAAGAGTGAGGCACAAAATCTCTGTCACCAGGTTCATGGAGCTGTATTAGCCCTGTGCAGTAGGACTCGTGGTATTGATCACACCATGCCCTTGCTCAGCAGGGCCAAATTGCCCTAAAATTAATAGGAAGTTCATTTTCACCACCTGGTTGTAAAATTAAGTAAGTGCACCGATTGGGCAATGATTGGAACAATATTTATTTTAACATTTTCCACTATTTCTTAAACCAAAACATCTTCCGCTTAAAATACATGGGACATTGAACTTTTAATAAATATGACTGTGTTGGAATGTGGTTAGACTACTTCGTGTGCATAAGGAAGGGGATTATTTTGAAGAAGTAAGAGAACTCAGGGTATTACAAATGATTTCTCAGTTCAGTAAAAGAAAACATAACTTTTAGGAAAATGATTCGCAGTAACTCAGGTTTTGGTTTTACTCCTACAGGAAAAGTACAGGGTGAGTAGGGATAGAGCTGAGTAGGGATTTTCAACAATTCAGACTTTCAGCTGAAAGTAATGATTCAGTCAAGGGAAACCCTAGCTTGGAAAAGATGTGGTTTTACACAGGTTTTTTCCTACCCACAGGCTTTTAGGAATTATTTTCAAAATGTGTTTTTCTGTTGCTAATAACTTTGGAAACAGTAGTAGAGAAAAATTAACGTTTAAAAGAAGAAAAAGGGAATCCACAACAACTTTTAGAATACAGCTGCTCTATAGGAAAGCTGCTAAGAAGTATCTTTTTCTTGTTGACCCTACAAGTATTTATTTTTAAACATTTTTTCAGATACATATAGAAGTAATTTTAGAGACATTTTGAATACCAGGAGGGTTGGTATGATCCCCACTGCCTCCTTGGCACAAAAAGCCTCACTAACAGTAGGAAGCATTGATGCAGGAAACAGAGAGCTATCCCAAGCTGTACAGTGCAACCATCAGAATCACCAAAGGTTTACACCTCCACCTCTCTGCTCAGACATGGAGCCCCCTTCAGAGAGCCTGTGAGAAGGCAGAGGAGAAGACAGTTTCACCTGCAGCATTTTAAGTCCTTCTGAGAGCAATACATTTACAATATCCCTTCAGGCTAGTGTAAAGGAGATGTACTACCCTGCAAACAGGGACTAGAGATGTTTTACAAATTGTAAAAACAGGGAGACAAAGCCAGAGCAAAGCCAGAAGTAAAATCTAGCCAATCTTGCAAACTGCTTGATTATTCTGTCTCAGAGTAGGAGCTGAGACTTCATCCCCTGAGTAAGCAACCTTTGAACCCATCTTATGCTAAGTTTCAGACTGCATTGATGACAACTGTAAGTGTAAGGAGTACAGGTTTCATCAAAAGTCTGAGAGCACACATGAAAGCACAGCAATTACAGAGGACAGGAATGAAGGGAAAAGCATTGACTTGCTGTGTGAATGTGAAACAGATCTTGTATCTTTCATAAATATTTACAAAGTAATTAGAAAAAAGGAAAGAAAATACACATCAACAAATGAGGCACATCAAAACACTGTCACTAAAGCTTGCATTTCAAAAAAGTTTTGGAGAAAGAGAAGCACAGCTGTAGTGTATAGAAAACTTCATTAATGTTTTCAAATCACTCATAGGATTTAGGTGCTGAAAGGCATGCTAAATTGGGATTTATACATAATCAGATCATTGAAAAACATACAAATGGCTGCCAGAGAAAAGTACAATGTTCACTTTTGAAATTACAAAAAATCCTTTGTTTCAAAGAGTGAATTGACTAAAGTTTAGTTTCAGTGAAGCATGTTTTTGCTTTGGGTGTCATTATTTAGTTTGGCCTCCTTGCCAGAGAAACCTTTTTACTGACTGCAGTTCCTTCAACTGTTGTTTTTATTCTCCAGCAACTTAAAAAAAAAAAAANTCAAGGCTGCATCAGATGCTTCAAATTTAAATGAGAGCTGCTCTGTTTACCTTTAATTTTGAGATGGCAGTGGGGGTGAGTTGCATGAGGCTTGATTGCTTGCCAGGATTTCTCAAACAGATATATTTGAGCCTCCTCACTTAAATAATCTGGAAAAACAGGTTGGACTGGTTGAATCAAAATGCTGGCAAGTGGGTAAAGAAAACATCCATCCATCTATCCGTGCAGGCACCTCTATCGCTGCCATCGCCGTGCTATCTGCACACCTCCAGCAGCAGTGTCATGCAGCAGCCTCAGATTCCACACACCACCAAACATGCCCTTGGCAAAAGCCCAGCAGCTTTGCCAGAGATAAAGGATTATGGATGTTATGCCTGTGCATACTAAAGAAAGGACTTCTGCACTTTAACAGCAGTTTCTGAGGTTTCTATGGCTAAGATATTCAAGCACACACATATCCTAAATCTTAGGACTTAACAATGATGAATAGCTCTGAATGTGCTCTTACAGTACATTCATTGAAGCCTTGTGATTAGAGAATGAATAAAACACATATTTCCTTTTATAGACAGATGGAGATGGAGGTAGGAGGTATTTTTTCAAATGGATACTAGGTAAACTTGTTTGTCATAATTTTGTTTCCTTTTTTTACTTCTCTCTCTTTTTTTTTTTTTTTTTTTTCTGTGAGAGCTGCCTGGCTCAACACCTGTAGAGACAAGAATTATTTAGATCGGAACACACTCCAAGGGGAGGGGAGGAAATGGGAGCAGAACTGAACCCTATGCTTGAACATCCACCCTTGCTGAAGGTAGTTCCCATGGATACAATAGAAAACTACATTTCTCTGCAAAGAATAAAGTTCCAGTAGGTAAGGGGAATAAAGTGTCCTGTACAGTGAGAACAAACTGTGATCCTCCTGAGCTGCACAGTCCATAAAGAATATTTGAGAACAATACAGAGGGCAACCACAACCTGTATCCAAGAAAAGGTCTGAATAAGGACCTTGAATCATTTCTCCCCATCCCCAGCCCAAACTTGGCATATTAGTGTTAAGTTAGTTTACAGGTACACAAACAGATAGGATACTTCATGGGATTTTATACTTCATGTGCTTTGTAATGATTTAAGAGTCAATTTGTTGCCAAGAATCAAAGTAGGAAAAAAAATATCAAACTTTTCAGTATTACACATACAGAGCTGTACACAGTCTGAAGGGTTGGTCCTTTGCATCGGTGCACTCTGAGCAACCACTACTGGTCTCACAGCTCCCATCTTCCTTGTGTTCAACAAGTTCAAGAGTCTACTTCTTTCTTCTATTCTATACAGTTAAGCTGCAGAAGTCCTTCCCACAAGATGCAGCAGATGTGGGATCTTAAATTTGTTCACACCAGGTTGATCGAACACATGATGCACCAGCACTCTGAGGGCTGTGAAACACAAAGCCACCAGCACTCGGGAAACACCTCCTGCTCCACAAGGAGGGCAGGAGCAGTCCTTGCAGCCACCGGTGGAGGAAAGGAATGGGGAGAAGGTCTTTGGTCTGACCATTAGAGAAGTTCCTACCCACTGCTCTATCTCAAGGCTTTGCAGAGCCATAACACACAACAGCTCTCTTAAATGTCAAGATTTAGCTGATATTCTCCAGGTAGGAAAGGAGGTGCCCCAAGGTGCACACACATAGTCCCTGGAGAAGGGCTGAGAGGGAGGCACACACTACACCCCACACGTAAAACCTGAACGACCCTCTGGAAGTACCTCTCTTTACATTGCTTAGAGACTGAGGGGCAGCCACTATTCTCAATTCACTCAGTGCCTAAAGGCTTAAATTTAGGTAGGGTAAATCTAGGCCTCTATTTTCACATGAGCATTTACACAGGAAATAATTGCTGGGAATGGACGTCTAGAAGCTGCCTATAATTATAAATGTGTCCATAGATGAACCAGGTTAGTTCCAAACTGTGAAACACAGTCCTGCAAAGCTAGCTGGGAAATTCTGACCTCTGATAATTTTGGTTTAATATTTTTAATAAATTTTTCATTCGTGAAATAATACATTTTTCATTTTGTTTGTGTCTTCAAGTAACTGTAAAGCTGAAAAGTGTTTTCAGAAATGCATTTCAAGAGAAAGTAGCAACTTGTTTTCTTTTGAAAGTCCTCAAAGGTCACTAGGGGACAGCTTTTGTTTGCAGATTTCCCATTAAAAAAGGGGGAAAAAACATAGAAATGTCAGACTGAACAGTCTAAAAATTGTGGTCAAAAGCCACTTTTCAATTTAAAAAATGCCAATGACACAATGTCTTTGAGTTCTAATATCCAGTTTCTAAGTGCTTACTGATATAAGTGCATCACTGACTTCATTAAAATGATTTGTAAATAAAAACAATTCTTATTTAAAGGTATATATAACATACTCTAAAATTATTGTTTTGAAGGTGATACAGTGTTTTTCATTCCTGTTGATGCAATTTGAAGTCTTTCAGCATCTTGCAACACGCAGGTACCACAGCTGTTACTGGCAGCCATGCTTCATATATCAGTGTTATACTGTTACTGCTTTATATTGAAATAATGTCCAGACCCCAGGCCTAGACAGAGCATTAGTCTAATGCACACAGGTACAAGGGAAGGACAATTTGTAAAAGGTTTCAGAGAAATTGTCATGACATGTTGCAATCCAAATGTAAACAGCTTTCAGTTTGGCTGAGATTAACACAGCTATGTGGCCAAGGTTGGGGCATTGGAGTTTTGTGCATGCTTATTAAATTTGGGCTGTACTTTGTTAGCTTTATTTATACAGAGAAGGAGTAGTACTACAAGCCCTGTCTGAATCAATGAAATATTTATAAAGCATGAAGCTGATCATGACCAAGGTCATGTTTACAACGAGAAAAAAAGATCATACAGAGAAGCCAAAGCCAGTTCTGAGGCCAGTATTATCTCTGAAGAACGATACAATAAAGTCAGACCAGTGTGACACTGGGAATGCAACAGTGTAGAGCAGCAGAACTGGAAACCAGCAATCCCTCACCTGGAAAAAGCTTTTCACAGTTGGAGCAGCCATGGAGCATAGCCATGACAGCTATGAAGCACATGGCTCCAAGTCTCTTCCAAGCTGCCTCTGTGGCTCTAACAATCAACCCTTCATTTCTGCGTGGTTTTTTCGTCTGCACAGGGGTAAGGGCTGCAGTGCACAAAGAGTTCTGTTGCTGCACAAAGAGTGCATGTTGTGTTCTCCACGGTGTGGACTGACAGGGGTTGGGTGGTATTTAAGGACACAGAGGGTGGTGGAGGCAGCCCAGTGCCATTTAATGTAGTTATTCTGTGTCTGGAGAAAATATCCCAGAGCAGTGGCCAGGCTTTATTTCAATGGAGAATCAGGACCCAGGAGCACCCTGGAAAGTCAAGTAGTTTGGCAGAGTAGCTATAATCCCTGCTGCTTGCCAGACAGAGCCCCAGTCTGGGAGGATCCCCTGCCTAGCTGCAGCCTCCCCCTCTACCCAGCAAGCTCTAAAGACACCTGACATGAGGCACTATATGGCTGCCAGGCTGAGGGGGACACAAAGCCAAGAGCCCAGCATGCCACTCTCCACTGTTAGTGGCCATGGAGAAGCTGAAACTGACACTGGTCCCTGAAGAGTTTAACAAACTGCTTTCCTCTCCACTTTTTTTTTTCCCCCCAAAAAATGTATACACTTTTTTCCTAAACCTATCTGGTTTTGAGGGTCATCTTGTCATCTCCCTCTTTGTGCTGAAGATCTGTGTCTGCTGTGTGGACTGCTGTGTCTGCACGGTTCCCAGCTATCTTTTTACCAAGATTTAGGACTTGAAACTAAACCTTGAAACTAAGTGAAGGAAAAATATAAAGGGTTCATTCAAAACTGAATGGATTTCCTTATTGTCTCAATCTTTTTCTGTAAAAAGGTGTACATTTTAATGTCCCTGGTTACAGACTCTAATGCCATTTTGTAATTCAGATGCTGCGTCAAAATATGTATTTGTGTCTCGTCTCTATCAGGTACAAAATAGCCAATGAAACAAGTAATTCTATCTGAAAAGCAAAAGATTCAGGTTCTAAAGTACTACAGCCTAAGTTTCATTGTTACAGCAAGAATAACAGCTCCACAGAGGCATGAAGAATGATTTTACCCAATGTCAGATGTGATCTACACATTAAAAGGTTTCTTATGCTCAATACAGTAGAAAACATAATGGGCAGGATGTTCTTAATCTCACACTGGTGTATACGTGAAAGGTTAGATGAAGAGGCTGCCTGCAAATGTTTATTTCTTTACTCTGACAATAAAGAGAGTATAGAGCAATGCAGATGTCTCCATTATGATGTTTGAAGTTAGGTGCAAACAAAATATTTACTTCTGGACTAGGATGCCTTGGTGCCATAAATGCTCAAAACTCGTCTTCCATACCTGCTAATAATTATGAACTTGGCCCAAATATCAAAGATATTTAGAGATGAAACATATTTTAGACTATTTTTTTTCTAATTTACCTTCTGTGTTGTGGGGGCAGGTTCAGCCTTCAAGGCACATTTCTGTTACATATTTAAACTCTCCCATATAATCCAGGCAAAGCTGAAGTCTAAAAGTCTCATGTAACCAAATTACTGTGGAAAGTCAGGTTTCACTATTCCTCTTACCTTTACTAAGATTTATGGCTGGGTTTATAATGTAAGAATTTGAAAGGCTTTTTCTAGAAAACTGCATGTGGCTTCTTTGAAAAGATTAAAAATCATGTGTTTCTTTTTCACCGTGAGTACTGTGAGACGAATAATTTCAGAACAAAAAGAGAGGTGATTGCACAGTACAAACACTTACACAACGTATTGCTTTTTGAATGGCACGTAGTCACTGTGGATCCTGTCTGAAGAAAATGTTGCTAGGTGGCTGATAAATAAAAACAAAGGGGGTTGGATGTGTAGCTGAGTCTGAACATGAATTTTTAGAACAAGCCAATGAATATGCCATGAACAAAGGAGTCAGCAAGGAAACAAGGAAAAGTTTCAGAGTAAAGCCAGGGTTACTTGCATTGCTTTCCAGAGGTAATTAGGCATAATCAGGTGCAGCAGCCGCCACTGTTATGTGGCAGCAAAAATTAGGACCATCAAGACAAAAGCAAGTTAAATTTAAGATGGAACTAAGGCAGATTTCTAACGCAGAACTGCAGATTCAGCCAGTGCAAATGGTGGCCTTGGAATAGGTAGAAGAATTAACTTAGGTAAGGGATGAAACCAAGTACAAGCACAGCAAAAAGGAACATTTGAAATTATTTATTCTTAGATTTAAGCATAGTCTAATTCTATACACTTATTTGACACAAAAGATATTTAAATACTCTTTTGAAGTGATAACCTACAAAATTCAGTCAACTTGGGAGGTATTACAGATGTAGAACTTGAATTCACAAGTTTAGCAAACTGAGGCAGGTTTTGATTTTTTCATTGACTATAATTAAACATTGGTAACTATCATCCCAAAGTTACTATTTCATTACTTTAACCACTATTCCATATAATTTTTTCCTGTAAAGGTACCCAAAAAGTGGGATCAGGCAATGCCTCCAACATAAAAACTGTAATTTGTATTGAGAAATTTCCTAACTATTTTTTTAACCATAGTTTAGCACAAGATACCTACAGACCTCAAATATGGGCAGATTTTTTTCTCTTAAAACAGAAAGTACCTTTCTGACTTTTGAATTTCACTGATCTAACAGTACAGCAGTATCCATTTTAAAGCAAGTGAAAAACATTTCCTTCTTTGCCTTGGAATGGAAATTTCCCCTCACTGTGATGGCAGAGAAAAAGGGATGTTCAGAATAGGTGACATTCAGCCATATGGAAGGGTGAATTTAAAAAAGCACCTTATGCAGAACATGTGTTCAATAACTATTTTTTAGAAAATCTACAGCTCTGCAGGACTAGTAGCAAGAGCTTCATATTAATGCTTATAGTTGAAGAGATCCTTCAATAAATATTTGACCCTATTATTGTGACACTTTTATACTTGGGAGTAGAGATTTTTGAAGATTTTTATGGTTCTTCTTGACCCCTGAAAGGTTGGATTCATGGTAAGTAGGGCATGTAATTTTCAAGGCTGCATACCATAGTCTCAGTAAAAACAGGCAAAACTTCCTCACTGCTCTGATGGTTACAAACCTCCTTCTAATTTCCAGCTTCAATTTATTCATGGTGAGTTTATACCATTTGTTCTTGTGCCAACCTTATCCTTTATTTTTAATAGCTTTTCAACCTCCCTGTATTTACCTCTCTAATGTATTTATAGAGAATGATCACAAGTCCTCTCAGATCTTTGCTAACTTTTTCAATGTCCTCTGGTAAAATATATTTAAAAGATTATGCTCTACCATACACTGCACATTCAGAATACATATTATGGTATAATTTTTCTTGCCACTTAGACAGAATGATCTCCACAGTTTACCCACAGGTTTCTACTGCTGAATACAGCAGTCACCCCAGCTTGGGTGTTTATTTCCTTACTAATATAGTCTCCTTTACATCCATATACCTGTATATTATGTAACTTATTCTTGAAGAAATTACACTGTGCTCAGGCTGTAGATGAACAACTATATGAATATACAGTTTATTGTTGTTAATTAATCATCTATGCTGCCTTTGACCTGAAAACTTTACAAATTTCAAGGGCTCAGCCCAAAGTAAACTGAGGTAACACACAGTTATCCCATGAAAATGGGTAAAATGTTGATGAGACTGTATAAGCAAGTTAGCCATAAAAACAAGAAAAAAATCTTGAGGTTTTCATGCAGCTTTTGACAGTTAAAATTTTCATGACCCAAACCTTTCTCTGCAACTTGGAAGAATTATGTATCAGCATCATAAAAAATGAGATTGAATTTTCTTGTAATTAACTGACTTCAGTGGAGGTTTAGATAAAAAATACAAAATATTATGAGACTTGTGATAAAATCTTAGTAGTCAGCACTGCTGAGTTATAGAAACAGAGAGCTGTTGGTGGTAAGAGCCAAGGGAACAAAACAGGCATCACTTGGCTGTTGATTATCTGGAGGTCCAGAGAAGAACAAGACCTTAGGAAAAACAGGGGATTTAGAAGCAAAAGTGAAAATCTAAACAGTGTTCACAGTGCAGTTTTGAGAATTTCTGTGAAGAGGATCCCTTCTCATGAAAACTAACTTCATGCAGCACCTATTGTAGGTCTGAGGCAGGAAAGAGGCTTTTGGATTCTTAACATGTCATCATCTGCATACTTAGAAGTCCTGTGGCTGTTTAAAAGTGTGCTGGAGAATAGCCTCTCTCAAAGGGGAATTGCACAGCAGAGATCACTGGAGAACAGCTTGCTCTGGCCAGTGTTCAGGCAGTGTTTCAGCCTCTTCTGCAGCCTGGAGTGGATCCAGCCCGAGATGCATGATGCACAATGGGTTCGGGCAAGTGCCTGAAAAGTCCGTAAATCCAGGGAAGTTATTTTGAACTGGATCTTGAAAACAAAAAGAAAGTATTACAGTGGCTTCAGTGTGGGGATGATGCACTTTTTTGTGCTTGGGAAAAGGTGCCAGCAGCACTCCACACCAGTCCTAGTCTGGAGGTCTGGGACTTCTGGAGGCCAGAGAAGCAATTGCATTGATGCCAGTAAAAAGTATATGGTATGCTGAATTTTAGTTCAAAAGCAACATGACTAGCACACCTTCCAAGGGAACAAATAACCACAAAAAAGAAAATCAAACAGTGGAAATTGTTTAAAGAAGAAAACTCACATTTAATTGTGAATTGCTTCTTGTGAGGCAAGGGAGCCAAATCCACTGAGTGTTTCAGCTATGCTTGATTTATTGAGCACAGTGGGCTTGTCTCTATCACCTGACATAGTAATTTTAAACTATCTTTGAATTATCTTTTTTAATTAAGTTTCTGTGGGATGATTGGATTTTCTGTTTGAGTGATTATTTGTTTGCTTAGAAAACACACTAGACATCTTGCTATTTGACCTTGCTTTTACTTCAGATGAGGGCTTAGAAACACTGAATAGCTGGGCACTATGCAGGAACATCCTTCCCTAGCAGGAGTCCCTCCAGCACACCAGAATTATCTGGTAACATGCAGGTAGCAGCCTGCATGCTTCCCACCAGCTTTTTGCTGCTCATGTATGATATTTCATGTCTGTCTGTTTCTTGTCAGCCACACTGAGCAGCCCTGTAGCCTTTTCTGTGGCTACAGCTTGGCCACAGCTGAGAGTACCAGAGAAGGTGTTGAAGAAACTTTAATGTGTTATGTGCACCCGTGACAGGTGCAGAGCAGGAGACAGGTGGTGGGAGATGAGGCTGCAGATGAAGCTCAGCCTCAGCCACTCTTTTGTATCACTAAAGGAACAGTAATTGTTACACCTAGAAAAAAACAGAGACTGTTAACTTTCTACAGATCAGAGTACAGACAGAAATGCACATTTCACTGTAATTTCAGTGGTCGTAGAGTGGAGCAAACCTGAATGTTTCTGATTAGCCCCCTCCTATATCTCATATCACAGAATCAGAGGCACAATATCACCAGTGGTTTTCGATTGGTAAAAACTAAAGAGGGGATTAAGCTACTTGGCTACACTATAACTAGAAAAGCACATCCTAATAGAGGCTAAACAGGCAGCAATCATTCTAATGTAAATGCTGGAATAAGGCCAGAAACAAATTTTAAGAGAATGACCTTTCCACCACTCATAGCCACAGTTAACCCTGGCATTAAGGTCCAGCTGAGATTAACACTGATCTATGAAGTCCTTAGATTTTATCCCAAACAATGCATGAATTACCAAAACAGTGACCATTGCAGTGTTCTGTGTTTTTTCCTTTGAGGGAAAGATAAACAGTATTAATATTATTAATTACTAATATTACTATTAATAAAAAGGATCACAGGCAGACCTGGTTCCTCTGACAGTTTGTCCCACTCAGTTCTCTCTTTTGTAATAAGTTTCTAAGCAAATTTCTCAGAGTAGCGTGGGGCACTGGTAAGCCATTTGGGAAAGGAGCCTTCTCACCTAATTTTGCCCCTTGTACCATGTAGACATCTACATCTGAACTCATCATGCTAGTTATTGCTGATGAAAGGAATAAGCACACAGGACACATATTATCTGAACTGGCTTTATGTCTCTGTTATGATAGACACACATCTCACACTACAAGCACCTTTTTCCCTCTGGTGACTGTTAAGGAGAACCATATGGATAAACTCAGATGTGAACATCTATTCAACAGGTAGAATTCTGTAGATGTAGACCTTTGCATGCAGGTATTATACTCCACCCTTTCTTACCCTCATGACATAACATCACATGTGATCCTAAGTCTTTCTGTTTTGCCTGCTTGATTGTTGTTTTCTTGTTTGTTTATAATGCATGGAATATTTGTGCGTTATCACCTTTGCACACACCACAACCTTTTCATACAGGCACACCAAATTTCCGACCATACAAGGTCTGAAACGCTCATGCATTTTGGCATATACAAGCATACAAGTGCTTGCTCATGCCCAAGTAGAAATCATATTATGGGAGTTGATCTCATAATACCAACAAAAAAATCGTGATTGTTCTGTGCTAAATGACCTCAGTCATGACCTGCAGATTATCTGTGGATGATCTGTCCTGTGTGACTTCCTGACTGTTTCTCAGGCTATTCTGCTTCACAGCTATGACTGGCTGGGATGAACTGAGCCAAATGACTCAATTTCTTAAGATCTCTGATTAAAATGTTATGCTTTCAAAACCAGTTAAACAGTTTTCATTTAATTCTAAAATGAAGTTTTGTTTCTGACTGGAAATAAGATTTGCTTTATTTGGGATTTTCTTTTTTAATGTTTCTGTCTCTCCCTGTTGTTTTGGGGGTGGATTTTTAGCTCTTGACTCACTGGAGATATCATCAGAGATTTATTTGAATGATTGGAAAATATATTTCTCAACTTTTGAATCCTTTGAAACTTCATCCTAGAAAAAGTTTTGTTACAAGAACACTATTTGGTCTGTTCAGTCCCTTTCCCCTTGCATTTTTCATGTTTTCAGTAGGAGAAAATGCAGGAAAAGAGGAAAAGACAATAAGTGAGATCTGGCATATTATTGAAGGAAGAGGGCCATATTCTCTGTTTTAACATCCTTTGAATAATTAAGTATTTGATCAAAGAATTTTTCACAATTTTTTGTGTCTTGTTTTTTCATAGAAATGCAACATTTCCTGAAGAAAATGACAATAAATTATAATTAGTAACTGAGAGTCTCTTAAGATAGACTTGTATTTCCTTATTGTGCCAAAGGAAAAAAAAAATATTTTCTGCTTTAAAAAATGGCTTATTTCTTGACGATTTTTGGCTAGCCAACACAGATATCTCATCCAGCTCCTGTGTTTACTTTCCATTTTCAAGCAACCTAAATTTACATTCACACTATAAAACTTTTTGACTATTAATACTGTTCCCAGAAGAGAAGGTTTCAACTGCTACCTCCAAGCAGCCAGACAATACTGTTCCAGAGGGAAGGACAGCAAAAAGTCTCTGCTGGTATTTATATTCCACCAGACTTCTTAAACCCTTCACACACTAAGTTTTAACTAGATTTATATGGAAAGCACCCTCCCCTCCTGTTCCTCCTTCCGAACACTAGATTCCTCCACCAGCATTGTATCCGAAATCATTGAAGGCTCAGAGACAAAAGAGCCCATGAAGGCTTCTGGAAAGTTTCTGAAAGTTTTAGCCAGCTTCTGACTTCCCCGGTGACCCCTAGGAGATACACAAGGGAGCATAATGAGCGTGAATGATGAGCTGCTCTTTGTCACCAGCGCCTTTCAGGTCTCTGTCTGCCGAGAAAGAGCTTAGCAGCAGATAACCTTTGCATTGTCCATTCTGCTCCGAATGGGCAGATGAGAAGAAAATAGCTCTCAGGAGATGTAAAGCTAGAGATAGTTAAAAAGAAAAGAAAGAAGGTAGAGCTCTGGAAAACCTCTGTAAGCATAGTGGGGAGTTCAGGACATCTCTGCAGTGGGGAAATGCTCTTGGGGAATTATTCACCTGCACGACTTGATTTTTGAGACCGTCTTTCATGTGGCTTTAGCATGATTGTAAGATGGTCTTCTCATAATTTTTATTCTCATTGCCAATGGTGTGAAGCAACAGGGTACAAACCAAGGAATTGAACTTGCCCTGCAGTGTCAGCTGGGGTGCTGAAACCCAAGTTTTTAGCAAGCTACCTGCTTTCACGTGAGTACACAAGTTGTGCTACACGCACAGCATTTCAGAATTTAGGCTGTGTCTCAGTCTAGGTATAGTGAAGGCAATAAAATAGGGAGAATAAAGAGTCAAGTTTTTTTCCAGGATTCACTGAATAAAATATCCAGTTTGATACGTTTTAAAATATTTCTCACGGAGATGAAAACAAGCTATTGTTTTCTCTTAATTTTTGCTATGAAGTGTCAAAGCAGTGTTAATGTGCTGTTATTTGGCATAGCAAGAGTATTGCTGAGAAACAAAAGTCTCAAGCCCTTGATTGTAAAGGTGTTAAAAGGTATGAATTAATGGATTTTTCAAAGGTAAGTATTTAAGTGCTTACCCATTCAAGTCCTTACCCATCTTTAATCCCATTAAAGAGCTCTCTGCATCTGACATTTCTTACAGGCTGTTTTAAGAACTGACCATTTGTTTTAAAGAAGAGTCTTTGGGCAGTCATCTTGAAACCACTTCTATTTCTCTTGTTTTATAAAAATGGCAGTAATTCTATGAGGTAGCAGACATTAATGTACCACAACTAGCCAAACACCATAGTTTCTAGCAGAGTTTGAGGTGTGCAGACTTTAAGTAGTTTACAAAGAAGCTATATGCTCAAACTGACTTACACGCAGCTTTTTCAGAAATATTTCTGAGATATTTCACAAAGAGAAAAAAGACTTATTTTTTTTTTTTTTTTTTACTATTCTCCCAAATCTACAAGACAATAATAAGAATTATCATAATCGAGTTTGGGTTTGGGGGGGCTTTTTTGAGTTTGTTCTGGTTTATGTGTTTGCTTTTTAACACAAGCTGTGCTTTCTCCTCCCCAAGGTTACCTTCTGTATTTTGCAAAAATAAAGCATGCAAATGCCTACTTTAGAAACTGGAACAGGGAATTAAAATGATATTCAAAAGGAGCTGAATTCATCCAAAACTAAAGTACATTGTCAACCACCTCCACTTGCTCCAGGCACTGATGCCATGATTAGCTATGCAAGAAGCTACCTGCTGGTTTAGAATTATATGAAGTCACCTTAGGGTATCTACAAGCTTCTCACGCACAAGATACTGACAGTTTCTTTACTTGGCTTGAAACACAGTCGTTGCTACATCCAAGTACTATATCATAGATTGTTATTTCACAAGCTGTCATTAAAGTAGCTTGCTTTATTCTCACCAAACAATTAGTCTGCAAACAGTAATGGTTTGTTCCAAATACCCTCAAATAATACAAGACCTGTAGCATTTTTCAGGTAACAACTTCTCATCTGAAGTATGAACGTGCACTGTTTTTTTTAATAATGGAGAATTAGAGGGGCAAAGAGTATTATAATCTACCTTTACAAAGCAACTTAAACTGGGGAGTGGTGGCAGGAAAGAGACTTATCATGGTACAAAGATGCCTGGTAACAAAGGTACCCATGAACCTGAACAATAACATGTATGTACAAGAGTTTGGAGCTAAAAGTGTTTTTACCTGAACTGGCCAACTTCCTTTGGAGAACCAGTATTTTATTTTAATTGTTTATTGTCAGTTACTGTGTACATGAAAAGTAAATATGGACAGTGCTGGGAATTAGATATAAGAACATATATAGTTAAGCTGTCTCAAGATAAACAGCATAAATATTGTTTATTCTGTTTAAAGTCAGTGATAATGCTTCATTCAGAAGGGGCTTAACCTTCATTTGCTGGTGTTTTTGCACACTTTGGGGATTCTTGGTTATCACCAACTCACACCACACAAGGAAAAGATGAGAAGATTCCAAGAAGGTTCCAATTAGATCAGATATTTTGTACCTGTCCTTATGCACATGCATCAATAAAATTCGATGTGGGCAATCAGCTTTGTCCTTCAGTGTTAGGATTTCCTCCTAGGCTGAAGTCAACAAAACTACTGCATTTTGCAGCTCTCCTCTGACATGAAAACACATTTCCTTAAAAAGGTGCTTTGGTAACTGCCCACTCCATTATTCAAGATTTAGTTTCGATCAAGTGACTCATTTTTACTTGTTGTCTAACCAGATCTTCATTGCTACAAAAAAATCCAACAATCAGTCTTTGCTCTGATCTTCCCAGCTTCTGTGCTTACTTACTCATTCCCCCTGAACTGCGTCCATTCAACCTTCCTCATCCTGGTCCTTTTACATTTGTCAGATGGCACCCATGATATTTACATGTGTTTGCATGTCAGGAATCCCTGCTTGGCACAGCAGGGCACGAAGGTTCCTGCTAATAATTTTAGCAGGGAAGATGGGAATAGATGCTGTCAGTGCCAGTCAGGAGTAATCTGCAGCTTTGAAAATGAAACCATTTATATTTAGACACATAAATATAGACTGAAGAATCTAAATTTAATTCTTAGGCTGAAAATGTTGACCTCAATGAACAAACCCCTCTGGTAAGAGCTGCAGAAGAATGGTATTACTAAACAGTTGAAGATGATGATCTGAACTCTTCACTGCATTAATTTCCTGGTACAACTCTGTGGCCCTTAAGCAAACACTTCCTTGAAAAATTATCTTGATCTTAGCTAGCTCACAGGATTCATGTTCTAATGTAACTGGTATTAAAAAAAAATACAAGTGCTGATCAATAAAAAAGCTGTATTTTCATAAGTGAGGACCAGTAAGGCATACTGTCACCAGGACTGTATATCTGGGCTTTGAGAAATTCAGGAGTTTGCAAAGAACTCAGAACAAATGAGATATCACATAAAGAAACACAGGTACACAGACACACACATGTATAAGCATACATAAACAGATGGTCTCCCTGTCTCAAAGATCTCATACTGTAATCAACAACAAGCCATAGCATCAGAAAACCACAAAAATAGGAAGCAGAGGGAAAGAGGAAGAATGGAAAATAGTTGCCCTAATGCTAATGTATTTACTGCTTCAGCTAGGATTTCACACTCTGTTTTATTCAAAAACATACTCATTAGTGACTTCAAAGCACACGGAAGTCGACATAAGGGCTCCTATTTGTCTAGCATAGACCTTTAAGCAGGCATTTGAAAACACATGGCTACCTGCTTTGTGTCAGATGGTGTTAACCAATGCACAATGTCACTCACCGACACCAACCATCCGCATGAATACCTTTTCTGTCTCTTCCACATTTTGCTGTCAGCCTGTCATACACTAGCTGCTTCACAATAATAAACAGACCATGGCAGGTTGGATTAGTATCAGTTTTTACTACAGCCGTTGCAACCATTAATTATCTGGCTGGCTAGTGATGAGATGAGGTTCTTATCTAATAGGTAAAGGTATCAAGTTCATTAAAGTTCAGCAAATATAAAACTAAAAAATTTGGCTGCTGCAACTTTTCTAGAAGTCTCATGAGAGAAAAGTCCTCATGCATACACAGTCACATGACTATTGCTTTTCCCATTGTTGTATAAAACTCAAGCTTGTATTAAACAAGAAGAGCAAATGAAAATTAGTTGGAAGAGTATTTCAAATTGCTCCCATCTTAAAATCATTTTTCTTCCCAAAAAAATATTTAGCAGCTTCCTTAGTGGGTGTTTTCTGTTATGATTTAAAATTATATCTTATAAATCCCTTGAAGAATTATCCTAAAAACACAGGGTGAAACTCAGGGCTATTGAAGTCAATGCCAAAACTCCCATTGACTGCAGCCGAGCCAGGATTCCACCCACCAAAAGATTCAAAACAAGAAATTACAGAATGTCCTTTTTTTTTTGTAAATGCTTAATCCCATATTTCAGTGCTCTGTTCTTTGGTGGTTTTAGTCTTCATTTTTACCTTGTCTTTGAATGAGGTTTTTAAGCCCTAACTCAGCTTACAAACTACCTTTAGCACGTTTTTCATGCATTTATGCTGATATTTATAAAAATATTCACTGTGTGCTTATAGGGTATCTAGAAAGAAAGACAGTATGTGCACTTATTTCTTGCTTTTGTGTATCCTAACATTTTGCAGCTTCAATTTGCATGTATATTAAAAAGCTTGATTAAGGCAACTGAAAATATCTACTTGTAAATGACTTCAGGGATAACTGTTTGCCTTAAAGAAAAAGCACAATTTCTGTAACACAAGATAAGAGCTTTTCTTAAACACACTACATCTTGAATTTTAAGTGTTTGGCATCCAGATGACATTTTAAGAATTTAATGTTATTATCCAGGAAATAACAAAGTTGTTAAAATTTATACACAGAAATCTTGCTTGTGAAGTTCATGGGGCTGCTACATATGCAATGTATCCAAATCAAGGCCAAGCAAGGAAATGAAACCGTAAGCTACATGAAAGCATGCAGATTCTACTTTTCCTTTCAAAACTTTTAACTGCCAGAGCACAAGCTGCCTGACCTCTAATGGAACTTCCTTAAGAGCACTGAAATCCTGCCATCATTTTAACCACTTTTCCCAACCAGTCATTTAACAAGACTTGGCATGCAAAATGTAAAAGCGGTGGAATGAATACAGGGAGTCACCATCACTGGGAGACAGTCACCTGGAAAACACAAATCCAGACCAGGAGGGAGAAGGAACCTCACACGAACAGAGCAGAGGCCTGGGCACAGCAGGATGGGCATATCTGTCTCTTGCACTGTCCTGAGCAAAGAAGTCCAGGTAGCCTGAGCCAGGCAGTGCCTCCTTCCAGAGATGCTGGGATTCAAGGGTCTGATATCCATTAATGAGACACAAATAACCGATGTTGCCATACAATTCATTCCTCTCTGAGAGAGTTTTACTGAGATTAGGAATCACACTGAAAATGTGTAATTAATCCACTGTTTTCATTCTAGCTCCTTGAATTTGCTTGCCAGATGAAAATGATAATAGGATGATATGGTTTCTCAAGCAAGAACCTAACTGCCTCTGGCTTCAGGGTATTAGATGACTTATTCTCACAAAAGGAGATATTAATAGTACTCATTAAAAACAGACCGACTTTCTCTCTAGAAACTTATAATATCTCAGAAAGGCAAGAAGTGTCTATTTTAGTGGGGCCTGGGCAGCACTTATCAGGAAACTCAGAACATGTGTTGGTGAGTCTGAGTTTTACAGGCAGGAAAAGGAACCTGTCACCCTGAAGAGCTTCTGGGATTCTGGGAAAGCAGCTTGTCAGCAACTTCAGCACGACGTTTGTCAGAGTGAAAATGACTTGGTGTCACCCAGGAGTATATTACCCATCGCTGGTCTAAATTCTGCAAGAAACAAAGGTAGCATAACTGCATTCAGTTCTAGGTGACATGTTCTGAGTTAACATAAGACCTGAATTCTACATCTGACCAATCTTCACTCCTCCAGATGAGTTCTCACCAACCATATTCCATATGGCCTTTCTTCTATTGATCACGAGAATCACCATTGCTCTCTGTCCTCAAGGTGTTACAGAGGCAACAGCACATTCTTTGCAGAGGCCTCAAGGACTGGAAATAACTTTCTCCTATGACCTCTTAGAGCCAAGCCTATTGATTTTTTTAAAGGTGAAGCAGACTCCTTATTAATTGTAGCATTTCCTGAATGTAGACTGTAATTATAGCTTCCTTGTCTCAGAATGACAGTATTGTTTCTGATCCTTAAACTCCTGAAAGGCTTGACATGTGTTTACTTTGAGAATCGCCTCTTCCCCTGCTCTGTGTTGCTGTTGAGAAAAGGCAGCTGAAACACTACTCCCAGAAGACAAGAAGCTCTTGGTGTATCATGGAGAAAAAACAAGTTTGGTTGGATATCTGGAGGATAAAGGTTATTACTTTGCTGTTATGGTGAACTGGACTGCACTTTCAGGGATCTTTAGGGGATACCCGCACCCCGTTACAATGAACTGATACAATTACGGTGCCACCATTGGATTTGTTAACTCCAGTGCAATGCAGAATGAGGAACACAGAAAACAGGCAGCAAAAATGCCATGGATCTCATGTGCTGTTAGTTCCTCAGGAGGACATTACAGAGCCTTCCTGTAGATTCACACAAAAACTTGGTCCCTTCTGCTGGTGTCTCCCAGGAGCAAAGTATCATTGCCTTTTTATGCAGCCTGGCATTTCCAACTCTATGCCTACAGGTTGGGAGTCACAGCAAGTTTCTTGCTGATCCACAGTTATTTTTGAGGGTATACCTGTAGCAGTTGGGTAACTCTGGCTCAACAGTGCCTGGAAGAAAGCATCACCAAGACTGCCTCAGTCCTTTCTTTCCTCCTTGAGTTCTCCTCCTCCTCTTTTCTTCTCTGGATATTTGGTCACATGAAAACGTGGCAGCCAGCATGAGGGCAGCTACAGGTACAGGTACGACAGATTTAGCTTCTCCCTCTAAGAGAGGAGACAATTTAACTCATTTTTCTCTGATGAGAGTAGTCTAGATCCTTTCCCCAGAACTATTTGAAACAGGTGTTGTGGAGCTAGCACTGGCACTTCCAGCAGTGTGTGGAGAATCTCACAGGTATTTCAAGCATCCCTACGCTCACTCGTCTGTAGACATGTAAGATCCTACAGACCCTGTCATGGTGAGATAGTGCCTTCTCTCATCTGAAATTGTTTAAAGGATTAATTGATAAAGATATGCTTTCATGTCAAAGCTGTGATTGCTCCTTCTCAGCACATTAATGAGACTGTCAAGAGGAATGGTAGGTAAAGCTATGAGGACTGCATGGTACCTAGTGATGAGACTGCTGCAAAGGGTTATAAAGGCCATCCACAGATAGGCTAATTTTAGTCTAATGAGGTTCACCACTCCTCCTGAACAGGTTCAGGGCACTTAAAGCTAGGCTTCTGCTTTGCTTTATCTACAAATGCAGACTGTTGAGACCATCCTCCCCATCCTGATGTCTGTCTTCAAAAGCACGAACCAGAAAATAATTTGGACTTTTCAGAGTGACTTTTCAGAGCAAGTGCTTATAGCAGCCATGGTCCCAGCATCTGGGAACAGAGAAGGCTATTGGGGACAGGGAACTCATCTGTCAGCACCTGTCTGAGCTGCCTGCCTGCCAGGAACCCTGTGCATTAAAAAAAGAATTAATAAAGCAAGGAAGGGACACACAGAGGATAAGTCTCAGGGGATAAAGCTCAGGTAAACATACCAGAGCTGCTCATTAGTTCAGGCAAAGCTAGAAATGTAGCTGTGACAACAGAGAACTTCGGGCAAGGTGCAAAGGCTGATCAAAAAGCTGACAAAATTCTTGGGCAGTTAGCTCATTCTTGTGCTATGTGCTATCAGTACCTGTGGAAGGAGGCACAGATTGAGGATGACAGAGGGACAGCTGCAGAAGCTGAAGTTATTGCATGAGGATATGAAAGGCAAAAAGCTCCCTGTCAGAGATGTGTGGTGGAGATGGAGCAGCTCATTTACCAGAAGATGTTATTTTTACCTTTTTCACTGTAGACACAGATGTCTTTCATACTCAGCAGAAGAGTATCTAAGAGATAGCAATAGTGTACAAGTGCTTGCACATTAAAATTATTTGTGTCCTTCAACTACGGACTTTGGTCCACTAGACTTTTCCTCTTGGCTTTCTGGAAAGCCAGAAAAGGTTAAGTGCACTTCTCAGGCCTCATTCTGTCTGCCGGTATTACCCACGGGGGTCAGAAACCCCCTTACATCATCTTACACACTTGTTGCCTTCAGAGGAATGCTCCTGCCTCTAAGGAAAGCTCAGCTGTGTAGACCATGACCAGACTGATTGTGTTTCACAACACAGAGTTCAAGTTGGAGGGAAAACAAAGCAAAGTACATGTGTTCCCTCTGACAGAGGTGGTGTTTTAGAAACCGAGTAGAAATACCAACATTTCCAATACAGTGCTGAGTGCTGTTGGAACCCAAAGCTGTATTCTGGCATCCACAGGGCATAATTGGCTTTAAGAGATGGTGAGGGTTCACAGCCCATGTTAAGAGAGAGGCTGTTAAGGGGCTATCTGTAAATCAGTACAGTGGCCTCGGGCCTATCTTTGGAATATAAAGCTCCACTTTTACAGCACCAAAGCCCAGATCCTCAAAGACGTTCAGATGCTAAATTCCCATTTTACTCTCTTTAAAGTTTCAGGCTTCAAATTTCAGCATTTTGGAACCAAGTACACAAGCAAGTTTCTCAGGTCTCTCTAAAATCAACATGAACCTTCCATTTGTTTCCAGCTCACAATTTATATCAAACAGTGATGACAGAATTCAAGGCAGAGTATCTGACAGGTAATAACAACATTACATTTGCTTCATGTTTCTGGGTGAAAATCCAACAGGAACAACTGACACCAAATTCTTTTACTGTAATAATGTAGTCTTTGCTCCTATGAGTACTGAAGCAAATTGCACCTACAAATGTTAAAAGCATATGTGGACTACATGACACAAATAAATTCAAATTGAAACAGACAGGATGCCCTAAAAATTGCACTCCCACAATATGGAAATACTAAAAAGTCAAAAAGGGTTAAAAAATAATTTATTTTGATGACTTGTAAACATTTAAAATTAATCATAGAGTCTTACAATGTATTTTATTTTAAAAAAAGAAAGAAAACCCAGGGATATAATGCTTTGAACAATTTGAAGCTGTATGAACTTAATGTTACAAGTAGTTTATAATTAATTTTTAAAGGTATTTTAAAATAGTGGAGACGTTTCATTTGAAAAGCTTGTAGAGACACAATGGTGAAGAGTATCTGAGAACTTAAAATGTCTTGTTATGCTGATCTTGTCAGTTCATATACACTGGTCATGTGGATGGGTATAATATTACATGTAATGGAGAATGAGAAATTTGCTGAAATCCATACTTGAGGAGGGATGGAATACCAATTTTCAAGAAGTACCTGGTAAATATTGAATGTGAATGTCTGACATACTATTTTAAAAGGAAGAAATGCTGCCAAATTAAAAACAAAACAAAACAAAACAAAACAAAACAAAACAAAACAAAACAAAACAAAACACCAACAACATCAACAAAAAACCCAACCAAAACAAAAACGTGATTCCTGACTGTACCAAAACTATAGCCTTTAAATGGAAGCTCACCAAAAACCTTTTCCTTGCCCACTGGCTAACAAGTTGTCCATGAATATTTTTGGCAGTAGGTAGTTTAAATTAAAACCACAGTGCTCTATTTCATCACAATTTTTTTTGATACCCAATGCCAGACACTATAAGGTTTGAATGACAGAGCCACATCGCAGTTTTTAATTCCAAGTGTAACCTGCAGAGAGGCGTGAGCATTCCAACTGTGTCTAGAGTATCTGGATTGCCAGACTTCAAATCCCCTGTAAACAGCCTGTTGCAGACCTAAAAATAGCTGGACATGTGTAGGACCTGATGCAGCAGCTTTTAGAAGGAAGATTCCCCAGCCATGGGACAAACAGAAGGCATTAGGAGTTCAATGAGCTCTTATAGCTGATTTTCATTTTAGTTTTTTTTTTTTTCTTTCTGTCTACTTCATTGTCATGCTATAAATAATACTCTGAGTCAGGATATCACTTAGAAGACACCGGAACATATTTTTTTCAAACTTTTCCAGATGAAAGGTGTAATTTAAATTTAATTGGGTTTTATTCACACTTAAATATTCACAGAACTGCCATTATAGAGAAGGTTTACACATGTGGACCTTGTTTTTTGACAGCTGAACTCCAGCTATTTCCAGACTAGGGGAATTTAATCTTCTTCCCCTCACTCTTGTGAACTGGTCTTCTGGTGTCTAAGAACACCTCGGTGTCAAGAGTCTCCAGAAATTGTCCTCTGAATTTTCAAGAATTCTTTTAGCACATATGGAATTAATTTTTGCTATTTATGTGCCCTGGGTTGCATGAAAGTCTTCCAGAAAAAAAGCAAATTGCCACAGGCAATCTTCATTGTTCTCTTGCAACAGCTGGACTAAGTGTATGGCATACATGGCTTTTGGTCAGACGTGGAAGTAAAACTGGTGTTCTTTAGTCATGATATGGCATGCAAGGGAAATGCTGGGAGCACTGCAAGCAGTATCCACAAAGGCTATGCACCTTTAAGTACCCATTCTGAGAAAAGCTGGATGTGCCCTTAAGAAATGCATTTCCATAGCACTACACTTGCTTGGTAAAGCGTGCCTTTCCCTTCAGTACTGAAACACAATTTAATAATTAGCACAAAGGGATAAAAGGAGGGATAGCAAAATACTCATTCATTGGTCCAGGAGAAAAGTGCAAACAATTGCAGCCCTGTCAAACTTCCATGCACATATGGTTTATCAAATAAGTGCATTTGAAGTATGATTTATGTATAAAGATCATGCTGTTCTTTTCTGATGATTACTTTGCTGGAATGACAACGTAAACATGTTATATAAAATGTTTTGAAGTCTTAAAATAAAAAAGCCCTGGCACTTGTTATGTATTGCAAATATACACGCATGCTGAAATAGGCATATTTCAGTGTCTTATAGAACCTTATATATGCAGTTCATCCCTTCCAAAGAATTTCATTGCATGGATGTTTTGAGCATGGCTCTATTTATATTCCTCCTGCAGCAAAGTACATTCAGAAACTACTTCCCTGACTTCAGTACCTATTTTGAAAGAACTTTGCTCTGGTGCATTTACATCTTACCTATATCCTTAAATCTGACGTAACGACTGCAGGCAGTTACCCTAAGGGTGTGTATTCCAGAGACATTATACATTACCTAGATGGACTCCATCAGTCAATTCACCCCACACAGAGCCAGAGGAGCTTTACTATTTCTGTGTGATACAGACAAAAGAGCATCTGTCAGTAAATCACAGAATCACAGAATCATAGAATTCTTCAGGTTGGAAGGGACTTTTAAAATCTAGCTCCAACCTTCCCAACATGGGCAAGGCATGCCACCTACTAGAGCAGGTTGCTCTGGGCCCCATCTAATTTGGCCTTGAACACTTCCAGGGATGGAACTAGTTTTTATGTCACAGAAATTTTAGTATGTTCAGACGTGATTATGAAGCCTAAAAATTCACACTGAATTTTCAAACATGCAAAATCTTTAACCAAAGCATAAGCAGTATTATTTTATTTCTTGCAAGGGAAAGTAAATCAGTAGTTCTTCTTTGCACTTAAAAAAGTTAAGGCCCTACAAATAGCATAACCTACATTTTCACAGTGGCTCCTTCCTACACGATCATCCATTTCTTAGCATTTACATATGTGAACATTTTTTTCTTTAAATTTATGTAACTGTAAAGACAATAGAGAAATTTCAGTACCCTTTGATACTATCATTTTCTCTTTGTATGCCACAAATACTCCATTCTATTTTGAATTGAAATCTGCCCTGAAGCACACTATTGTGTCACTGTTCAGGGTGGGTCAAATGCAAAGACTCAAACATAGTCTTACTGAAATTTGCAAGAACTTCAATGGATTCCAAAACCAAACTGCAGTCAAAAGCCAAGCTGCCACTGAGATGGATATCAAGTCTCCTCAGAATGAGTCTCCTAACTTCTTGTTAGATTTTCCATGATGCCTATAATTGAAACTTCACTATAATTGGGTTAAGAACCTAACCTATTCCATATGGACTTGACAGTAATTTTAATGGGTTGTTTTGTGGATTTTTTTCTCAGTCATCTGCTTTACTGAAGGTAAGTACAGGAAAGAAGCACACTAGGAAGTTAATGTGTACCAAAGCCTAGGATGTGATTCAAGGAAGTCATAATGAAAATAAATACAGGGAAGTTGTGAAATATGGCACAGAACTGTGCTATTAATTAGCAAACAGCACTTTCTTCAGCAACCAAGAAAATAACAAGCAAATGGAATGTCTCCTCCCTTTTTCCTCCCCGTATATATCTCTGCACTCGAGCAACTTGCCGTCTGACATTCAAACCATGCTACGCCTGGAATTGCATAGTGCCCATTCTGAACATATATTCCATGCACCGACGGACATGAGTGACATAGGAGCCACAGCACACACAAGGGCAGGGAAGTCCAGGAGTGGGGGGGCAAACAGAGCTTCTCTCGAGTAACTCTGGGACTGACCCAAAACCAAACAGCTCCAGGGGCTCACCTAGGAGGCTGGAGTAGCAGGATTCAGAGTACTGCCTAGGCAGGAACCTGGGACCCAGTGCATCCTTGCCGTAAATCCCAGCTGAGGCACCAACACGGAATCGTTAAGGTTGGAAAAGACCTCTAAGATCATTGAGGTCTTGAGGGCTTCTGCCAGAAACTGCATGGAAGAATGATGTTGGACCCAGGTCTTGCAAAGGCTTTGGCTAACACCCTAACCACCAGAAAGTCTTTCCTCTTGTTGTTCTTTATCATTCAAATGTCTAAGAATGGTCTTGTGGTTTAGCCCCAGCCGGGATCAGAAAACATGGAGCCAAGCACCCCAGGCGAAGGCAGGAGCAACATGAATTGTAATCACTTGGAGACACACCCGCCCTAAATCAAAGTACATTTGCTTCCTGGCTCCTGTTCCTGGCTTGGACCACGTGCAAGTCACTCGAATTGTTGGTGCTTCTCCTTCCTCTCCTGTAATTTTAGGATAACAAAACTGGCCTCTCTGCCAAGGCTGTTGTGGGGATCCATCAATGCAGACTCCTAAAGGACAGTGGGATTGCAGGGTAGGAAGCTGTGTCTGAAAGCATTGTACTGTTATCATAAATGTGACTTGCAGAGGACTCAGATATGTAACTTCACATGCACACAATTATTTAGCTTTATTGCTTCACTATGTTCCAGTGAACTAACTGCAGATTACTGTGTCAGTAGTCTTAATACTCTTTTCAGAGTCAGTGATTTGCTCTGTCACGCATCAAAATCTGGCTGAATATCTTTAAATAATTTGGGTCAATTCTGTCATTTTACAAAGCTGAGAACCTGACTCCCAAATTTTTATTGGGTAAGGTTTCAATCCCTGCCATCGGCCATCACAAAATGTCCTAAACCAGCTGAAAAATTAGTGAAAATCAATAATCTGCACTGTTAGCCATATCCCTTCCTCTGCTCCAGATCTGCCCGTGTGGCATTCCTGGTCAGAGGCCGGGCAGGCGGGAGGGTGAGCACGTGTTGGGCAAGCAGCAGGGCTGCAGCCTGGGTCCCCTCCCAACAGCAGTTCTCAGGCCTTCCCGGAGCAGCCCAGACTGCTGCTGCATCACTGGTGGCACCAGCCCAGCTTTAGATGGGGCTGTGCAGCTTGTTGCTGCTTTGCTGAGCAGCCAACATATTCCTGAGGAGCTCAGTCAGGAGGAAAGTGGGAAATGTTAGTCGCGTAAAAGCCAGCCAGTTCTCCAGAAAAGACATTTGTTTCCCTTGCCAAAAGTCCAAGTCTACTATATACAAAGGAGGCATTATAGCTTCTCATAAAAAGGTCACAATAATCTTTTGTAATGGAAAGTGGAATATTGCCTAAATATAGGATCTCTCCCAGAATTCCTATAGTGTGTAGATTAAATTCTGTTTATTACCAATGTGTGGATTGCTGCTATGCTTTGCTGTACAAAACTCAGCAGCTGAAAGAGAAGAAACCCAATCTATTTTGTGTGTAGGAATGTAATGGGAAAGACATATTGTTATATATATTTTAAAGTAGAGGAATTTCAATTAATCTGTAGACTATTCCAAGATGAGTCACTGATCTTCAGCCTCTTATGGAAAATGTGCCTGCTTTTTTTGTATTTCTTCCTTCATCAGAAGTGTAAGCTGTGACATGTGCATTTGCACAAGTGAGGATAATTTTATGTGAGCTTTAAAAACACATAATAAAAATACATATTTTGAGGAGTTCCTGGACAAGACCTACCATCATGTAAAAATTCCTGAGTACAGAATTACATCACAAACCATTACTGTGTCAAAATATGTAAAGATTGGGTCTTAATAGTCCCTCAATTAATAATGAACATGTGAAATGGCCCTGACTACGTATTCACAAAACAAAGTTTTGCAGCTTGACAGAGTTCTGACACAAAGGTGATGGAAACTGATTAATTACAATTAACTATAATCCTGTTTAGAAAGCAGTAGTCATTAAATAATACATCATATGCTGCCCAGGGAAATGGGAGTGGGGATTTCTCTCCAATCTATCTTTTGCTGTTATGTTCCTGAAAGCTTCTCAAGTCCCAGTCCTATGTGGTTGCCACTATGAAAACCTCATGCAAGAAAGTACCCTCAAGTCAACTTATCCACTTAGCCAGTGGTTAAAAAAACAAAAAAAACCCCGAAAAAAACCAAACCAAACCAAACCAAACCAAACCAAACCAAACCAAACCAAACCAAACCAAACCAAACCAAACCAAAAACCAAAAAAACAAACAAAACAAAACAAAAAAAAAAAAAAAAAAAAAAAAAAAAAAAAAAAAAAAAAAAAAAAAACCACCCCCCCAACCACAAAAAAATCAAGAAAATTAATTTCCAAGCCTTATCTTGGCCCTGCTAATCTAAAAATCCTGCTTGGCCTTTCAAGTATTGTTGAAAATCTGGCAAGTATCACAAAGAGCAAAGCAATACATATTAGCTGTGCTGTTAGACATTCACTTCTAGGAAGCTCTGTCCTTTTGACATTACAGATCTTAAAATGGGGAATTACTGGTAATTTTAACATGAGAAAATTGAGCCAACATTTTGCATGGAATAGCTTTTTCTCTTTCTGTCTATGTTTCTAACCATCCTAAAGCAAAACATTCCTTATTTACCAGTACCTTTTCTATTCTACTCTCAATCATTATTCCAGCAACTTCCCCACTCAAGAAGTTTGCAGGTTACTATTAATAAAGTTAATTTAGAAGAAAATCAGTTTTTGCTAACTGATTTTTTTTTGTGTCAAGGAAACAATCATTAACTTTTATAGTTTCAGCTCATTACTGCTTGCGTGAGATGGGGCAGCAGTCACTTCTACTGCAAACACAGCAAAGCTTTTGCAGAGGACACATGTCTTTTATTGTTTTTATATATACATTTATATTCATGTATGCTTGCACATGTACTTTTGTGCTATATCAGATCTGTGAGAGAAAAACTGAACAGCAGCAAAAATAATCAAAACAATTTTCAAAGCATATATTTGGAAACTGCTACACTGATACACAGAAGACTATAGAAAAGTCATAATTAAAAAAAGATATTAATATGAAGAACATGTTGTAGCCAGCCATGAATACCTACTGTATGTTCATCCTGCATAGCTTGGCTGGGATATCAGTGACTGACTTCATCTGACTTACACCAGGAAAAGAAACAAATAATGCCACTGACAACAGAAGGTGCATTTTTTAAGAAAAATATATGGTTGCTGGAGGCCATGACTCTGGTGGGGTGAGATTCCTCTCCTTATTTTTGCCATCTAAAAATGAATTGTCTTATCTAAACTTGTCACTTGATTCTCTCTGTGGAAGTCAATGGGAAGTAGCAATTCATCTTATTCCACTATAATTGTCTAAGATAGGTAGATGAGCTGCCCTTTGTAGGCATGTCCTTTCCATTGACTGCAGAGAGCCAAGATAAATTATTTAGATTTGGTCTTTAATTTTTAGGTGATTAATGTTCAGTGAGACAAATACCACCTGACTCCCATGGGAGAAGAGGCAAATCTCTCACTGCAAGGCCAGTGGAAGGAATGAGCAGTCCAAGGCCTGGAGGCTGCAGACAAGAATGTGGTTTCCTTACAGAGAATCAGCAAGTCTGGAGGGAAGCAAATGAAGGGCATGACTTAATTCAATCATAAGGGAGAAAGATTTGGATTTCCCATAATGGCACTGTCTTTGAATCCCTCTCTGCTTCTGATTCTAATGACAAAGACTGGCTTTCCAAAGAAAAGTATCAGACTACCCTTTTTAATAGATCTAGAACTTGGTCTTCTGGTGCTGCTTAGTCATAGGCACTATTAGATCTCTTTCCAAAAGCATTTCCTGGGAGGCACACTGGCCTTTTGGAGAGTATAACAGCTCATGTGGAGGAGAGACATCCAGAAGTAAACAATGGGTTTTATTTCCCATATGCAGAGTCTCTGTTTGGTCCTGCTCCCTTTGAACTGCCAGTGGATGCTGGCCAGGAGCACTTCTTGCAGAAATGAGTGTGCACCTCAGAGAGAGAGTTGAACTTTGCACAGGTAGACAAGGCAGTAGGAGATCACTTGCTCTCTCTGACCACTCCATCACACTTAAGGAGAAGAATTCAATTTGTTCGTGTGGAAGACTGAAGAGGTTCTGGCACCCCTTTTAACTCCAGCAAACCCATACTGAGCTATAATGGCTGCTTAGACAGGCTTCCGAGTGAAGCTTATCCAGCTCCCTAAGACTTACCTATAACATGACCAGACCACTGTCCAGAGACAAACCTGGCATCACAGACTGCACACAGGCCTGAAGGAGGAGCACATGCCTGATAATTTGGTTTATGGTTAGATTAATTACCAGAACAGCCACAGTGCAGTGCACGGGGCTGAGCACTGATCTAATCAGCTTGGCACGCATGTTCCATTCTACCACTCTCCATTGCATTAATACCCTCTAAAACAGGTGTCAAAATGAATAACTGAAAGGGGTAACTTCATTGTGATGGTTAGCTAAAAGTTTTAAGTAATGTGAGTAGTTAATAGGAAATACTTTGTGACATTTTCTTTGACAAAATTCTCAAAAATACAACTAACAGGAGCAGCTTAAGCTGAACTAAGAGACTGGTTTCGTTTTGTCTCATTCTCACAATTCTACTGCAAAAGGTTGACCCCATCAATGAAACAGTTGTAGAAATTTTGGCACTTCTTTGCACTTCATGAGGAATTAGTGACAGACACAACCACCTTTTTTACACATTCCTATTTCACTCCTCTTTGTGGCCAATGCTCAAGCTGCTGTTTCCTACACTCGGTAGGATTCAGATAAGGGCAGCAGGTCTGCACCATGTCCTGAGCCTCTTTTGCCAGCCACTTCCCAGTGCTGCTTCTGGCAGCTTTTCTGGTTTTTCTGTGTCTCCTCTGCCTCTGTGGTATTTCTCACACTCTTACGCACAGATGCCTCTTGCTAATCCCTTTGCCTCTGGGGCCTGTCTTCATGACACAAGACAGCAAAGCCATACCCCATGCTTGCCCTGAGCTCCAGAGAGCAGCAGAAGGATGTCAGTGTGGCTGCACTGCTGAAAACCTGGGCAAGCATCTGCATTGTGCAGGACGTTGTGTGCTGCAGACACACTCAGCTAAGCTTTCCATCATACACCAGTGACTTGGTAATGCACTTTTTTTGGCTGAAGAGTTCTGCTGTTTCAGCTATGCTCAACTAGATCTTAAAATTATCCCGAGTCAAAGGAACTGTGATAATAAATAATGCCAGTGAAGGTTAGCTTACTAAATAAAAATTTACTGTACCACATTGGTAGAGACCCTGACCCAGAGGTATCACTTATAAATCTCTGGTCTTCAAAGCAATTAAAAAATAAATATTGTAAAAATCTGCTGCAATCAACTGCAATTTGTACTGAATTCTTGATTGTTTTAGTTTATTTAAAAAAAAAAAGAAGTAAAAATAATTGCTTTTGATATCTTAATCTCTGTTTGATATCAAATTTCTGTTTCTGGAATGTAAAGGAAAGATATTAAGTATCCCATAAATCTAAAACCATGCTACTGGGAAGGAATCCATGAAAAGCAAATGCTGTAAGAAATAAAAAAAGCTGCTTTCTTTGTCTAGTTAAGAAATTTCTAGTCCCATCAAAATAGCTTCTCCTAAACAAGGTAGTACTTGCTTGCCACTAATCAGTTGTACACTAAAGGAGTTTAGATTTCTGTCTTGGAAACGTGCACATTTGTGACATGCAAAGTTGCAGGTAGCCACTTTAATTGGATTCTCTTTTGAACAAGACATTTATTCCCTGGGACAGGAACAATGCACGTATTAAATTATTGATACAATAAATAAAACAAAGTCCAGTCAAAGAAACACTGATAACAATTGTGCACTCTGAGCTCTCAAACTGTTTTTGAAGACTGAAAAAAATCTTCATTTTTTGGCATTTCAGGCCTAGGGTATTGCATTGGATTCAGCAATGATTGATTTTTGTTCTTAAAGAGGATATACATACATGGAGACATACTGAAATGATGCAGCTTATAAATCCAAAGATAAAAAACCCAAACAAACCTCAAACTGTACCCTGCACATAGATTGCCCTTGCAAAGATCTTGAGCATCACAGGGAGGTGCAGAACACTGCATGTTAACTGAAGAAGGGTTCCAGAGAGGGAAAGCATTTTCAGAAAGGGACTGGTCCTCACCACAGCCATCATGCACACTTGCTTTTCCCTTGCAGTCTTTCCCAAGTGCACTACTTAAAATGAACAAAGTACTTTTTATTTTTACTTTCTGATCTGTTTATTTTTTGCTACCCTCTTCCCCAATGAATTTCACAATGCCTGTACTTACCAAATAAAACCCCCTAGTACTTTCCAGCAGTATAATTTCCAGAAAATACTTTTCTCCTGTCTGTCACCATGAATGGTTACCCTGTTCTTTACAGGTTTCTTCCAGAAGATCTTTTTTATTGGCCACCCTCTGTGACAGGATACTGCACTATAAGGATGTATGGTCATATTCAGTGCGGCCATAGTCACATTCAGTATTGGTTTTTACGATAAATACACAGAGCTTGTGTACACTGATCTTCTGCAAGTGAGTAAGGCTGCATTCCACCAACTACGTGTTCCTAAAAATAAAGAGGTAAGGAGTTATGAGTAAGGAGAGTAAAATCTTTGTCTTCTTGTTTAGGGATTAAGAAGAAAGCAGTAGCCCATATAGCACCCACAAGGGGACAAAATGCCACCCAGCACACCTGAGGATGTGTATTGATTGAGGTTTGGCTGTGGCCTGGGCAAAAGAATGAACAACAAACAGCAAGCTGCTCTGCTCCAGAAAGGCTGAGGTGCTTTCCATATGTGTACATAGCTGTAGAACTTTGAATTAAACAGAACTTTGAAGGTGCTGACCAAAGGCATCTGTGAAGTTTTGGCTCACCTATAACTGTGAAGATGCTGAGCACGGGGTTTTGAGATGGTAATTTTCAGTATTCAGATACATGGATCTCTTGAAACAAAGCAGCAACTGGTGGTAGTGCTACTCGTGGTGGTTTAATTATTCTTATTTATAGGAATAGGATTGTTATAGGTCCTACACAAGTTCTAATAAAACTGCTCTGAGCTATAGTAAAACACTCGAGCTATAGGATAAAAAAGTGGTTTTGTCATGAGCTATATGACTACTGCTTTTGTATTCTCAGGATTTAGATGGTAAAGAGTTGTTCAGTGGCTGAAAATTAGGTGTTTTAAGAACGGTGTAAGCAGATAAGTGTCCCAGTATGATCCAATAAATAA
>VZTR01008846.1:10395-83382 GCA_013400775.1 Chaetops frenatus
AAGTTTCACATACATGTAATTGGGGGATGGTAAAGGCCATAAAAAAATGAAGCAGGCATTTGGCTTACTAGAAAGGAACACCTGCTAACCTACTAGCTGGGCATCTTACTGCAGGATGAAAAGATGCCTATAAAACAAAGGTTGAACCAAGCAGCAAATTACCTATTGCTGCTGCCCACTGATGGGAGTACATCCCAACCTGTTGCAGCTGCCAGGCAGACACAGACTAGTGCCCTGGTCTCACCTGGTGCTGTGCAGCCACATGTGCAGGAATGCACATAGTGCCAGCTCTCTGTGAGGTTCATTCCCTTGCCACACCAGGGTCCTCCCCTGGCCATCCCACTCAGGGGAAGGAAGGCATTTATCTAACAGGAGGTATCGATGTGTCACATCACTGCCAATAAACACAGTACAACAGTACCAAACCTTTACCTCTCCTAAATGCGAGTCTCCCAGAGGTCCCTTGGTTTCTGTGTGTGCTATGATGACCTTTACTCCGGGAAGAATCTTGAATAAGAAGCAAACAGAAGTTAAGAAAATTAATTAATCAAAAGAAGTTATTCAGAAGTCAACAGTCTGTGCTTTCCTTGCTACTCCTTTCTGCATCACAGATATCAACCATCTCTTCCTACCACTGTTGTTTACCTTGTTAAATAATTTTAACTCCTAGCAGCCATTTTGCAGCCTAGGTTGCAGTTGGTTTCACACCTAGAAAATGCCTTCCCATATGAAGGCCTCAGATTTGTTTTGGTGGTAGCAACTTATTCTATTGCTTCATGTCATGCATTTGGCTTCACTTTAACTACCCAACCATAACATGCTCTCCTGGACACATTCTGATTAGCCAAGCTCGTCCCAAATATTCTGTACTGAGATCCAGGTGATGCAGCTCCCTGCCCAGGTGAGGGCCATGAGGACATAAAGAGTGTCATGGCTGTAAACTGAAAGAGGAGGTAGAGTAGATGCTGGGAAGAAATTGTCCCCTGTGAGGGTGGTGAGGCCCTGGCACAGGTTGTGCAGAGAACCTGTGGCTGCCTCACTCCTGGAAGTGTCCAAGGCCAGATGGACAGGGCTTGGAGCAACCTGGTCTAGTGGAAGATGTCCCCCACCCATGGCAGACAAGGACTGGAATGAGATGAGGCCTGAAGTCCTTTCCAACCCAAATGCCTCTGTGATTCTGTGAGGAGGACGGATCCCACTCAGTCTCTCACCTTCCCAGACTCCATAAGTGGCAGACTGTGTGGAGAACCTCTCTCTACCAAACGCACCCTGAGAAAATAAGAGGATACATTTGTACAAGGCTTTAAGAACTGTTAGAGCTTAGGACTTTTTTTTCTTTTTTTCTCCTTTTTCTCTCAGGGGATTTTATCCCATCTGTTGCCTAAGAGATGATGATGACTGTACCTAAGAGAGACAAAAGGTGTAGCCAAAGAGGAGGGGGAAAGGTGCAGCTGGCTGCACTCTTGTAGCCGAGGGGCTTTCCCTTGGGAAGAGCAGAGATACCTTGAGAGGTTGGCTCTTCCCTCTCTCCCTCTTTCTCTGATCAGAGGGGAGATGGCTGGTCTCTGGTTGTCGTGGGAAGAATTTGCTGCCACCGTGGAGTTACACCTTTTACTGCTTTTACCATGAAGGAGGCTTTGCTTGTAAGAGCAGCTGTTGAACTGGGACCTTATTAACACCCGATCACACTGGAAAGGACCCTCACAATCTACTGGGGTGCCTGGGGGAAAATCTGGGCCCTCAAGCCCCTCCCCACTCAGAGGGAGCCTCTCCTGGCTGCTTGCAGGAGCCCAGCTGCCACTGCCCAGCCCTGCTGTCTTCTGCCACTGCTTTGGGTTTCTCACCATATTTTACCCCAATACTGTGTGCCTGCCTGACCCCCTGCAGTTCCTGCTGCAGAGTTTCTGCTACATTTTGTTTGCCACTCCGGGCAGTTCCAGCCTCTGCTGTTGCAGCTGCTGCTCGGAGGCTCCCGCTACAGCCCATCTCNAGCTGGTACTGGGTTTCTGCTTCTGTCTGTTGTTGCTGTCGTTGTTGCTGTTGTTTGCCTTGTTATATATATATATATATAAGTAAAGAACTGTTATTCCTTTTCTCATATCTTTGTCTGAAAGACTCTTGATTTCAAAGTTGCAATAATTTACAGGGAAGGGGGTCATATTTTCCATTCCAAGGGAGCTTCCCACCTCCCTTGGCAGACACTCTTTCAAACCAAGACCAGAACTTAAACAGAAGCTAAACAGATGTGTTCTAATATATCTACTGCTACCCCATCCTTAGCTGCACTGAATCACCCAGTTACTCTCAGTTATTCACAACTTACAGTTACAAGTTTCTAGCTGTCTTCAAAACTTCCCTATTAGCATTCCCATAGACCATGTTTCTTTTAAGAATCTGTAACTCTGCTCCCTGGAAAGATGAGTAACTTTTTCCAACAAAGCCCGAAGGTTGCAGTTCCACCTGCACTTTAAATTCACCTTCTTTTCTGGATTCTCCTGGACCTTTAGTTGTCACACTAAGTCATGGCAGAGCATCAGTAGGAATCACAAACAGTAAAGAGCAAGCAGCCTAAGTGGCATTAAGTGACACAGTGCAGCCCAGAGAAGGACTCTGAGGGAACAGAGTTGTTTTGGTTAGAAGGAAAAAAAGAAAAAACTAAGGGAGATTCTAACTGTACTATTTCCACTACCTAAAGGATTGTTAGCAGATTTCTTGGAATTGTGGAACAGCACAGGGATATAATATGCCAGGGAGTCAGTTGGCTGCTGCCAAGGATATTTCAACAAACCAATTCAATGAGGCTGAAGTTTCTTCTCCACAGCCATTGAAGAATCAATGCTTTAACACAAAACGTACCTGTCGTGTCGAAGTGCTCTCATATCTACATAGACTGTTGTTGGATCTGGTCCTGCTGTTCCCTAAGAATAAGGAGGAGGAAACAAATTCAACAGGAGCCACAACACCCTGCTTTCATTCTCACAGCCATGTAAATTCACAAATTTCTCTCCCTTTTTTACTGACACTTACAAAGCACTTCCCTAACGTACAAGAAATAAAGTAGCCCCCCTTTCTACAGCGACTACTGTAGAGCCTTTGCTTTTTATGGAATCAGTCAATGAATGCACAAGTGAAGTATGCAGTACAGGAAAGTCTAAGTTTGCAAAATTCTTAAATTTAAAATTCAGCTTTTAGGATTTATTTGAGGAAGCACCTGCTCTAAAACCCACATAGTCAGTGCAAAAGAATGTAAGCATAAACCTATGTGGGCCCAGTCCTTAACACTGCAGAACCAGATGGACTTTAGGACGTGACAAGCACACATGCATCACTATACCTGTTCAGCCAGCTTGCCCAGCCTGTTTGGCTGACAGCAGGACCACAAACAGAAGTAACAGAGTCCATCAAAGTGTGGGAAACAGAGAGAAAGGGGAAAAAAAAGAAAATACAAACAAAGAGGCACTGGAAACATAAGATACACACAGTAAGACAGAAAACAAAACTTACACTGTTTTAGAATGAAAAGAAAATTTCCATTTCAGGTTATTTAAGAGCTTGGCACTTTTAGGTGGTTCTTTTGGAAACATACAAGTCACAGATCATGAACAAAAGAGGGCTACAGCAACTCATACATTGCTTTATAATAAATCCCTTCTCAGACACACCTTCTCAATGAACCAGTTCAGCAGGGTTGCAAGACACCTATTTATCTGCCTGCTAATTTGTATCAGAAGCTTGGTCACTCATTTACATTAATTTAAATCCAATTTAAAAAAGTCTAATGGAAGTATCACTCTGGAAGAATGGGGGAAAGGGGTAGAAAACCCCTCCCACTAAAAAGGGGCTCAAGAATGGAAAACAGAGATGAAAAAGGCATAAAATGAAGGGGAAGCTTAACTGCCTAGCAGTCCTGTATTCCTCACTGGGTTTTTTCAGAGTACTTTTCATGTTGCCGTTCAGTATTCTGCAGAAAAACTGTTTCCCCACCCTTTATCCCAAACTGGCTTTTGAAATTTTTATTCACACAGGCAATTGGAAAGCTTTCATACTTGGCAGCTGTAATGTTTTATTGAATGAATTTAAAATCTTAATCTGCAGTCATCTTGATTTCATGTGTATCCTTCCCGTTTTTTCACATATTGATTCATAAAATCACTCTGACCTTATTTCTTTATAACCATTTAGCTTGGTCTTGTTAAAAATCCTTTCTCCTTTAATTGTGAAAGAAACTATAGAAACTAAGAGAACAATTGTGAATGGCAACATATTTATGTAACTCAGGTCCCAGAATATCTCTCTTGTAGGAAATCTAGAACACTGTAATATAATCTGAGAGCTAAAAAGGCTTTTCTTCATCTAGTGGGCACCAAGAAAAAAAAAAGGAAAAACAAAGTTTTGCAATAGTACAGTAGCAATTTTCATAGAATCTTATTTTATTAAGTGTAATTCATACCAATAAAACTGGAAATTGAGTTTACAATTACACATACTTAACCCATGTGCCCCCTAAGCTATTCCCCACTTATTAAGCTACATACTGCCTCATCTGAAACCCAAGCGCTTTATTTACTAACTCAAGCATCCTCCAAACCCCAGGGTGCTTTCCCATTTTCTAGTCCATGCTTACTTAATACCTGATTTTTCAGGTAAGTTTTTGAATATATACTTATATAGTATGTATGTATTTTTTTTAATCCCCTGACTGGAAAAGAAATACCTCATTAAGAAAAGTTAGACTTCATCTGGTTAAATTACACATTATTAGCTGAATACTAAACAATTGAAGGTGGTTCTGGCCCAGAGCATGTCATTATCTCCAGACTGTGAAGCAAGGCTGAGTACTTTATGGACCTATTCTCCCTTTAAAAGCTTCCAATTTCACACTTTCAAGTAAAAAAAAAAGTCCAGTTCTCACACAATGTCAGGGAAAAATATTTGCAAGTTGCTAATACTCATTTGAGATCTTTAAAAAAAACCAAAACCTGCCAACTGTGTCAATTTTCCTGGGTCTTATTTGCGAAATTCTGTCTTCCATTTAATTCTACATTATACCAAACAAGACAAAATCTGAATCAGACAAAAGCTAAAACAGCACCGCTTGTAACACGTAATATTTATGAATAGGAAGCTGTTTATTTAAATCTGCTCCTGCACAGTAGGAAGGAAACAAGTTTCTTAGTATTGACCCTCTGGATTAGAAAAGCAAATCAATTGGTCAATTAGTACAGAAAAGAAAAATTATCATAATCAACATCATATTAAACATCTTGTTAAAAAGCTGAATTTAACTTGCTGATGAAGCAAGCAAGCAATGGAGCTCTAGTTCATCACAAAAAGAAATCCATAAAGCTGAACACGATTTTCTACCAAGTTCCATGAGATTCTGTGTAAAGAACAAGCAGTTTAATCTCACCTGTAAGCAAATTGCTACGTTGACCCTGCACCCAAAGGTAGTGCTCACTGCACGAGCAGAGAGGCCCAGGTCTTTGAATAACTTGGAGAAAGAGTGGGTGAGGGTGATCCTCGGTCTCTCCTCTGCCACCACCATGCAGGTGCGCACGCAGGACAGGTTAACCCCCTTCATCTGGGAGGGCGGGGGGAGAGAACAACATCGTGACTTCAAAGGCAGCAGTTCTAGAAATAAACTGTTTTATTTGTGCCACAGAACAGCTTTAGAAGCACTAGAGTAAGACATGAACTGGCTTAACACTACAGACATCGTGTAGCTGCAACACAGTCACTCAGTATTTTTAGCTGAAAAATCCTCAAAATGTCATTTTGCCACAGGGCTGACGCTCACCAGAGAACTGCTGGCTCCCAGCACTGCACAGTTTAGGTGTCCCAGACATCATCAGCTGCTCTCAACCTGAATGTGAACCTGGAGCAACTGGCTGTGGGCCAGGATTCCCTTTTGTGAGGTTCAGTGGAACAGAGGGAGAAGGTTTTTTTTGTCTCTGCTGAGAGCACACAATACAGCCACTTTTTTGTGAAGGAGCTGCCGCACATTCCCAGTGGAAGTCCTGAGCAGCCGAGTTACTGCAGCTGTGGGAATGCTCCTTCCTCTTAGAGGAAATTTAATCTGTGATGAGAGATTTTCCTCAAAAATAAATAGATGTATTAGAGTGTAATTGATGTTGTTAGAAATTAAAGAATCATATAGCATATACTTTGAGTGGGAAGGAAAGGACTTTAAAGTTCCCTTAGGGACACCTTCCTCTAGATCAGGCTGCTCCAAGCCCCATCCAACCTGGCCTGGAACACTTCCAGGACTGGGGAAGATTATATTCATTTTAGAACTCAACACTTTTGGTATCAAGTGATATCTGAAAGTAAGTGAGACTTACTAAGTTTTGGGGGGCTTTTTCTTTTGGCTGTTTAGGGTAAGGGTTTTTGTGTTTGGTGGGGCTTTGGTATTTTTCCTTCTGTTGGTATGTGTTTTGTCTGGGATTTTTTTGTTTGGTTTGGGTTTTTTTCCCTGCCTCAGACACAAATAAATTGATAGGCTTGCTATGTATGTTGCCCAAAATCTCAAAAACATCCAGCAGCACAGAGGTTGCACAAATAACTAAAACTGAAAATATAAGACTTCTTATTTTCCCTCCACCAGAAACATGGAAGCTGAATCTTCCAGCAGTCTCAACACTCCCCAGAAATCAAGTCATAATGGAAAGTTCTCACGAAACCACTTAAAAACTCACCTTCTCCAAGTCAAAATGGAGTGTTTTTAGAAAGATACATGTATGTCAATGTCAATATGTGCTAAAATGAAGCCCACTCACCCGGAGAACATCAGTTTGTGTCCCAAGGCCTTTGGTACACATCTCCATCACTGAGTAGGAGCAGAAGGTGACACGCACTTTGTACTGGCTGACAGCAGACAGCCACAGAGACACGTTGCTCTCCAGCTCCAGAGGAGGCACCAGGATGGACTGGTGACCTGAATATATACTGGGGAGAGGAAGCAAAAGGACCATGAAAATTCAATTAATTAATGCATATGGCATGTTTTAAAAGGCAAAAAAAATTTTGCCATCTTTGTGAGATGTGCTGCATTAGTTATCTGGTTCAATCAAGTCAAGACTCATTCATTTTAAGAAACATTTAACTGCTTCCTTTAGCAGTACTTCTTACTGCATACCAATCTTGCAGTGAACACGTTAAAGGACTTGTCAAAACAGATGGCTTAATCTCAAAAGTCTTTAAAAGGATTTACTTAATCAATGTGAAACAGACAGTGAAGCCTTTTTTTTTTCTTCCTTGAATTTGGTATCCAATTAATTCCACTTGCAAACCTGAAGTTATGCAAGCAACTAACTTAAATGGATTTTCTCAGCAAAAAGTGTTTTCTGAACTACTGATAAAAAGGTTAATGTAGTTTTCTTCGACAGTTTCACCCATGTCCTTTTCCTGGGGTTCTGGAGAAGGCTGGGCACACGTGAGGAGACCCAGAGCTCCAGAACCATACCTGCACAAGCACCACAGTGCAAAGCCCAAGCCACAGTAGGGGTCCAGGCAGATGGCAATCTGTCGGGATGGGTACAGCTCACACTGGAGCTTTATCGAGCGACATAAGGCACTTGTAGCTGCGTGTGACATCTGCAAGAGGGAAACAGGAGCTCTCAGGGAACTTCTTCTAGAAAAAGGGTTTTACATATTTCCTTATAAACGTAAAGGAATAAAATATGATTATCTTTTGTTACTGTACCTTTACTCCTGCTAATATACCAGTAGTAGACACACTGAAGTCCAAGTATGCCAACATATCTGGAGACGTAGGTCTGAAAACACTAGCCAGCTTCTTTTTAGGCATATCATCTATTTAAAATACATAAGTAGAGGAGAGTACCATATTATTTTGGGACACAGACACAGGACAAAAAAATGTATCTTTACAGCACTGTCATCAGATCCTCCCTATAGTCTCTGGACAGCTATTTTAATGCAATGCACAACACATCCACTCAATCAGGCAGTTGTGGTGTAGCAAAAATGAATACATCACTCTTCAAACTATTTCCATTCTGGCCACCGTACCTGTATCCAAAATAGTGGGCCACGTCTTAATATCTACAGCTGCTGCAGCCTCCTTGGACCTGAGCAGTTTCATTATAGCTTGGGTGGTCAATATACATGCAGACTTACTGACCTGAAAAAGGCAAAGCATTAAGACCATTGATAAAACCAGGGAATGCATGCTCAAAGTCATGTCATGTCATATGCATCCAGATGAGATAACCAGCAAGATGAAGAGATAAAGAAAACAATTGGAAACAAAGCAAAATCAATCGTTACTATAAAAGACCATTTTAATTCTGAAGAAGTCATTATTGACTCAGCCACAGCACACTGAATATTTACTTTCTACCTTATTTTACACTGACTGTAGCAAAGCAATTCATCAGGCTGCATCAACCATTCACCACTCCCCAAAAGCATGAGGAGAGGAATGTCTCATACCTACCTCTACAATCATTTTGACAGTGGGCAGGGTGGTAGCAAGGTTCTGAGGATGAGGTGGGCGGACAGTAATGGGAACACAGCCAGCGTACAAACAGCCATAGAAAGTCGCGATCAAGTCTACTCCTGGAATGGATATTTGTGAAATTAAAGCCATTTTAATCAGATCAATAGGCTGAACTCTTTCACCAAAATCAAAATACACACTAATTTATATTATTAAGATGCAAAGATTACAAGTGTCTGCAAGTGTCTCTTCAAATCAACAGGCTGTTCCACACCCAGTTTAAAATGTTTTACATTTAAGAGTTAGCAAAAAATTATTCCATTCAGTTAATGGACAGAATATCTTTTCTTGTACTGTGTGATTGTGGGTTTTGCTCTCTGTGTTGCTTTACCTGGAGGGTAAACCAGGGCCACATGATCGCCAACGTTCAGCCGTCCCTTCTCCATCAGTGCGACTGCCACTCTCTCTGCCCTCTTGTGCAGCTGGATGCACGAGGCAGTGCTGGCTACAGTACCCTGCACCAGAGTAAAGTGACAGCAGAAACCTTTATAGGAACAGCAGCAGCCCAGTGACTTGGATATTGACATGAAAAGGTGTAAACCAAAAGGGTTTCTCCTGGAGACATGTGACCCCACCAACACGTAGCACAGTGGAGCTCATTAGTCCCCAGCTATTTAAGGCAGGTGTTCACCAACAGGTAATTTCTTTGTGGCCAAGTTTTGTGTTTGCTTTTGCAGAGTCTCCCTGCCAAGGGTAAAACTTGCCTGAACAAAGTGACTTGGGAAAGGGCTGCTTCATACTAGAAAACTTCCCTCGAAATCTTCTTTACTTTCAGAGAATAAACCAATTTAACAATAACAATGTTGAAACAACTTCTTTTGCTAAAGCAGTCTCAAAAGAAGAGTTAGAAAATTTGAACTATGTCCTACACTTTTTTGCCCTTCTGAATGAGACCTTTCACTGCCCAAAGACTGCTGCCAGATTTTCTGGAAGACTCCTGTCTGCAGTGCAGTACAGCACAGCACATGGCAGATCCAATTTGTCCCTGGACTGTTACTGTCACTCTGTGTGCCATCCTTTTTGAGGGCAGAGCCTAGCCCAGGGCAAGGCACCAGTGTCCCCTGCAGGGTGTGACAGTGCTCCTGGAAAATCTGACTCCAAAGCTGTCCCAAGAGCTCTCTACTTAGGTTCTAGATCTTCTAATCAGGAAATCCTCCATTTCTGACTTACAGTTACCCTTGTGCTCAGGAATGAAGACAGAATCATTGCTTCCATTAATATGACAAGAGTTGTGTTCCAGCAGGGAGTGCAATTACTGCAATGTTTTAAGCAAGGCAGAATGCATACTGAAATTCCAGATGCGGAATAAAAGACATGACATAAAACTCCAGAAGTGGAAAAATTTATGCTGCTTACTAACTAGCAATTTTTGTCTGCTTCATTAAAATAATCTGCAGCATTTCACAAAAAGACTTCTAGAAGGAATTTTCTTAGAGTCTAAATAATCTTTTGTTTTGGTCTCAATCTCCAAGTATGATCTAAAGTGCATCTCACCTTGGAATTCAACAGAAGGAAGAGTGGATGATCTGGAGTTGTCTGAGCTCGCCACTGAAGAACATCTGCTAAATACAGGAACTGAAAGGGAAGAAAAAGGAGACATTCAGATTCACTCAAAGGACCTCGGGTTTATTTTCACCAGAGTATCATAAGTGGTCTTCTCTCATTCTGAACAAGCTAATTCAAATATTTAATAATACCAGGACCCCAGTGTCACCTTTCTTGCCTGGTCATTGTCCTCCAGCTGGCTAACATCTCTCCCCGAAGCTTGTGCAATCCTCTTGCCAGCTACGAGGTTTCCTACAATCATTGATGCAGGACCAACATCTGCATTTTGAAAAGAACAGTGAAAAATGAGAAAAAACAACTGAAGGAACAAGCAAGAATTCAGCCTGCAGGTGTCCTATATGACAGAGGTATGGCAGAACTGGCACATACTCTGGCTTCCTCACCTGGCTGTTTCTGCCGAGGCTTGGGCAGGTTGGTAACACAGGTGTGGGGACACATCAAGACGTTACAAGGATGCAGAGCACCCTCCAAAAAGCGCTGCTTCGTTTCTGAAATATGAATTCCTCCAAGTGGAGCCTTTGGCAAAGTGTTGGCTGGCACCAAGGCAAGGCAGTACACACCTACTTGGTGAATGCTATCAATCGCCTTCACAGAAATAAATAAAAAAAAAACAACAACATTCCACATTATCAACTGGGATGTAGCTAGAGCAAGAATTTGAATTAAATTCATTTATAACATTAAAATTTTTACTTGCACCACAATTTGCAAATAAGGGTCCAATTCTGCACTCACTGAACTCATAGAAGCTGTGCCATGACTTCAATGGGAGCAGGAGCAGACCCAGGACTTTGCTTGTGCCCTCTATCAAGGGGATGCCACCTGCACATCAGGGATTAGGAAAGTCTCTTAAAAGTGGGCAAAAAGTGCAGAGATTTTCAAAAGCCAAAGTTATATCACAGCAAATTTAGCATGTATGGCACAATCACAGAAGCGCAGTAGAACATAAAACTCACAAGATTTAGGAGGGAAGCATCTTTGCTGCCTAAATCTTAAGTGTCTCTTTTAGCAATGACACTTCTAAAAAGAGAAACAAAAATATTTTCTCCCAATACCAGATATTCTCTCCAAAAAGATAAGAAAGCTGAAATTAGAGAGAAACCATTATTACCCAACTGCCTTACTCTTAAGAGTAAACTTCCCTTAAGTTGTTCTCTGGATCCTTCCCTTCAGTTGTCCCTTACCATAGTCTTCCATAATTGATCTCTCCATTTTCACTTCCTTAGAACTGATTAATTCTAAAATCTGCAAATGCAGATCTACCACAGTTCCCCTTCCTTCTGTCCTTCACCCCCAAGGAAATACAGTAAAATAATTAAAGGAAAAAAATTTTAATACTTCTTGTTGCAGATCTAGAAAAAGGTTGTTAGTGATAAAAAGCTTTCAGGGGCTGTTCTGATACTGGGCAGTGTACTTGTGAATATTTTCAGAGGTAACTCTCAGTATGATTTCAGAAGAGACAACTAGCATTAACCCAAACAAAACCCATCACCCTTAGGACTTTGAGAATCCTAGTAGTAGGAAGTTAAAAAACATTCTGAAAGAAAGTCTTACTTTTTAGAAAATTCTGTTAATTCTCAACTCTGAAAAAATTATCTTATTACAGCTCTCTGTGGTTACACTGATAGGTTTTCCTTACGGAAAAAAAAAAAAAAAAAAAAAAAGTTTCAACGTTCTCATTTCATGCATCAGCCTTATTCACCTGGAAAGAGAAAAGGACAGACTGACTACCTGTAGAACCCTGCTCATCCACTGAAAACTGTCCTCCTCTGAGGCGTCAGGGCGTTGCTCTGCCACGAGCACTATCCGATCATCATGCAAAACAGGCACAGAAAACACTGCTATCCTAAAACACAAAGGACAGAAGAATGACAGGATGCAACACAGGGTGAACAGAGCATGGCTTATCATCACATGGGAACAGCTGCAACCTCTCATGGCACTGTTTCATACACACGAGCATTATTCATGCCAGATCATCACAAAATCACAGAAAAATTTAGAACACATGTGGGTTCCTTGCTGTAACTGATTTCTGCTGGGGGTCAGGTGGATTTGCAGTCACCCATGTAGCATGTGTCTGATAGGCAAGTTCCATACATGCAGGGGCTGTGCAAACCTTGCCTACAGAACTCCATCATGCACACTAGACTTGTAGCCCTTACATACAGTGTCTCCTCTGGAAGACAACTGTGACAAATTACTGACCAATAGATGCTTGCACTGAAAAACACTTAACTCCCACTGCAGGATTACCTTAGTTTTAGGCTTGCCTCTTCTAGGATAAAATATTAATAATGCCTCAGCCTGGACTGGTCCCAGTCTGAACCCTGAGAGACCCCACTTGTCACTGATCTCCATCTGGACATTGAGCCATGGACCACTGAAGAGCACCCAGGTTGGTGATGCAATGCACTGTCTTTGACGGTCCTGCAACAGCCTAGTTTGTTCTTTAGAACAGGCTGCACAATTCCTCCCTCAGCCACCCAAAAGGCTCAGAGGACAGAGGTGTTTTACATCTGACATATGAGCTTCTTTTGAGTCTCTCAAGAGAAGCTTTGAAAGAAGTTTTAAACAGACACTTTAAGATCTACCTTTATAGTGTGTGAAAGTAATTTTAAACCTATTACACATGAAGCAGGGTGTCAATATTTGTCTTTCAAGCTAGCAGGAACAGCCAAATTCACATCCCAGTGCCAACTTTCCCACCAAACACAGCTGAAAAAGTTCACATGTATTGCTACTGTGTATGCTGTGTCACCTGATGACCATCTGTGGGTTAAAAAAGGAGCAACGAAGCCCAGTCAGAAGTGTTGAAGTTTTTAATACACTCACCTTCCCCGATAGACAAACTTCATGGGTTCAACTGCCAACGCAGTGGCTACCACATCATCTGCATTGTGCCTGCGGCCACTAACTGTCATCAAGCCATCCAATTTTCCTACCACAAACACCAAATAGTCCTGAAAAGAAGGAAGGATTAGAAACAGAGCAGAAAAACCTCCTCACCCCTGGCAATACATGCCTGACTCAAGCTAACAATACTCTCCAGATCTATAGGAGGTCAGTGCCCTGACACAAAGTCCTGCTGAATTCAGGGACATCACTTTAGAGTTGGGAGTCAGGACAAAGTAGGGCCCTGAGGGCTTGTTCACACTTACAGGACCCACAAAGCCAAGCAATCCTGTTCTTGTGAAGGGCTGGTCTGATACAGGCATGCCAGCTGCCGTCAATGGGATGGCCTGGAAGAACACAGAAGGATTCAGACACTCACTAGACCGATAAGGACTTTTCACTCCTTTACTGCCACAATATATGAAATGGGGTTACTACTGCAAGGAGAAAGATGAGCAGAAAGACTGAAATACCTTCAGGTAACTATACATAAGACCACTGTGTTAATTCAGAGCTAAGACAAATTGAAATGCTCGCATAGGCACTACATTGGACTGAGGAATACAGAAGCAGCTGACTGACTGCAGATGACCCTTGGTATTTTTGGTTTTAAGAGACAGAATGTCTTGTTATGATTCTATGAATGAAGGAAAGTGTACCTGGCCAGGGCTTTTTTCTGACTTAACTAAAAAAACAAACCAAACAGTAAAACGCAAATGCACACGCACACACATGCACACGCACAAAAAGGAAAAAAAAAGAGGACTTTTAAGGAATAAATAGGTCTATTTGCAAGAAGAAATAGTAGAAATACAACAATTACAAAGAAATCCGAACCTCAAATACATTCTTGGTGATTCCAAGGAGGCCAAAATATGCTGTCCCGGTTGCTCCTGAATTCACGCATATTTCTCCAACCTCATCAGCTTTACACAGATAAGGAGTCCCATCCACCTTTACAACACACATGCTGGCTGCATGGAGGAAGAACATATAATCACAGTGTTAGTCTGCTCCAGCAGCTGACACACATGGTGCTCTCCCACTGATAAAAGATTTTAGTGTCAATTATTCATCAGCTACAGCAAAAACACAGTATGTAAGAGAGCTCTCTTTAGCTTCTTGACAGCCTGTGCAATCTGTTCTCCAAGATTAAGTTCACAAATGCAATGTTCTTCAATTACAGTGCTTCACAGCCTCCACATCAGCTGCAGCTGAATCCAAGGGAGTTTAAGACTCAAGATCAAGAAAGAAATCATAAAGCTAGCCAGGTCAATACAAAATAAACATGGCAAAGTCAACTCTGCTGCCTGCATGAACCAAGGACTGCTGGTAAAATAGATTTGTGGGTACATTTTCAAACCTCAGAGAAGTCTTCCCATTGTCAACATCCTAGGTCTGAACCAGTGAGACAATCATTCACCCTACCAATAGATCAACCCCTAAATTATCTTGTTTTCATAAAAACTACCTGTCAGAACAACTAGCAGTTATTAGTAATTGTTTGGAACCATGCAATGAAAACCATGAGTGACCAAGTAAAGAGATGCTACTCAAATTCTGGTACAATTGCTGGTTATTACATGTGTGAACTAGATGTCTGGAATTAAAAGCTGCAGTATGAACTATCAGTCATGCAAAACCCCGCATTTTGCAATTTAGGAGGAAAAAAAATAAAACTCGATGGTAAATTGGAACTGATGAAATAGTTTATTACTACAGGAAATAACCTGAACTAACATCAAACTCTGTATGTAACACTTAAGCAATGATGCAAAGAGAAGTGTTAACAACTGTGGAAAGCACAGTTTGTAGGCATTAACAAATGTACTGCCCTAACTGCATTCACAAACATGGAAAAACCAACGGATCAGCCTGCAGTCCCTAAATGATGTTCCATCCATGAAGCCAAAGGACAATCCTATCACCCTGATCAAGTAAAAAAAACAATACTTACCAGTAACCAATGTATCATACAGGTAGTCTACAGGTACATTCTAACAGCAGGCACAGTTCTGTCCTGCCAGGTTATACTGCAAGGCTGCCCTTCTGCAGTATCTGTGGAGCCTCTACTCCCGCTTCTCCTCCTTTTCCTGCTTCATGTGTGACATACAAGAGAGTGCATCTACCACCATTTCAGTCTCTCTCAACAGCATTGCATCTGAAAAAGAATTAAAGAGAAGGGAAAAGCAGATGGGACAGGAATGTACATGTGGACTGCACGTCACGAAGAACACAGATTCCTGCTAAGAAAGCTTTCTTTCTTCAAATGAGTCCACATGTACATTCTGACAGATGGTGACTTGCAGCAGTCAAACCTGCCAAGGAGTATCCTGGCAGGAAATGAGAATTCTGCTGTGCAAAGGATGATGCTGATGCCCTATCAAAGAATGGATTCAGCTCTGGATGTTTCAAGACTAGCACAGCAGGAATGCAAGAAGAATGCCAGGGGCCTGAACAGCAGAAGGCCGTGACCAAAGGTACCGATGAGGGTCAGGAAGTGCTCTCTTGTTGCGTTTCACAGGGATTCCTATACAATGGCTACCCTTGCACTACAGTCTTTAGTAAGAACTTCTCTTCTAGATGCATGAAGCCTTAGGAAAAATACTAAAATGCCTGGATAAAATGCCTCTAGAATCACTGTGGTAGGTTTTTGCAGGGTTTCCAGAGAAACCTCATCCTCGAGAAAAACAGCATATGCAGACCTGAATCTCCTCCTGCTCCTCTGGAAAGGGAAATAGGCATAAAGCAAGCCAACTTCCTTCACGAGGACGAACACAAATCTAGACCCTAGAGGTGATAATGAGCATCCAAAGTATAACATTTAAACTGGAAGAAAACATCTCATTCCAAGTGCACACTGGCACAGGTCTCCTGGAGAAGCTGTTCTGCAGTGGCTGTTGTGCCACTGTGTGGCAGACTGAAGCCATGAGGAACACAGAACTGATGAATATGATAAATTCTAAAAGGCTGAGTGGAAAAGAGGTGCTGTTGAACTACAGTCTAAGGAAAAAAACTGAAAGCTTCACCAAGTTGTTCTGTAACAACTTTTTCCACTGAGGTAAAGGAACCAGATCCCTCTGCAGTGAAGATGCATTGTGGCAACTACCAGAAGCTAGGCAAATGTTTGCTCAGACATGGACAGAGAACTATGAAATACAAGACACCCATGTGCTGGTGACATTGTGAGCATCCCAACATTTAAGAAACTGGAACCATCTCCCTGAATTTCTAGAAAAGATACTGAATGGAGTCACAATCCAGAACATGACACTGTTTATTGCAGAAGATCTTGCAGAAACCCAAGATTTGGTACCAACCTGAAGTTTTCTGCTTGAGTGTAAGACAGCAGCTGCTGCAGCAGCACTGTTTCTAGGAACCAGCCTTCATAAGATTAGAGGCTATAGGAATTTAGAACTTTTGGATTCAAGAGTGTTAGCTCTTGTCAAAGAAAGAACATGGGAACGATGATCCTGGTAAAAGAATGAAAAGGATTAGCTGGGAAGTAGAAGGGAGACAAACTTAACTGCAGTTAACATATCCACTAAGCAACATATCCAGGCTCAAACTTAAGGTATAATATGCTTCCAAGATGACAGATAACACAGCAATCACATTCCAGTTGACCTGAAAGTTGGAGGCTGACAATGGGCAGAAGAGAGGTTTGGCAATCTCCTTACCATCTTTACCAGTCCAATTTGAAAAAATGAACTGAGTATTTTCAGGAGCCAAATTTACCAATGCCAGTCCCAGACAGAAACTATGCAAAATAGCCCAAGGTGGTCAACAGGTGGGGTAAAACATCCCTCCAGAATAGGATTCTATGGGAATGCATACCAGATTTTCTCTTAAGAATTCCCATGCTATCTTTGAGGGGAAGATTTCTTTGCGGATGCTGGCACTTCCCTTGAGGGTCTTGTGATGAGCATTCATGGTAGATAATGCATGTGAAGGGAATGTGACATCAAGAATGGCCTACAGGTTAAACAGCAGTGACACGTGACATGACCCTGGCGCTGATGGCTCTGTTGAGTAAGATCCCCTGAGCAGGTGGGCTCAGTGTCGCAGAAAAAAATAGCAAGATCTAAAGAAAAGGGGGCTGAGAGCAGACATTTTATCTGTGACCTTTTAGCCAGGTAGTTCCTGAACAGAGCATGCCACGGACCTTCACAGGTAATGAGATCAAAACCACTTGGCTTGACCATTTCCGAATGAAATTCAGGAATGTGAGCTCCTATGCCACAAAGTATTTGAAAGGCTAGGGCAGACTTCCAAGTTCAGTGGGGATCAGGAGATGGAACAAAGCCTTCACAAAAAAATACAAAACCAAAACCAGATCAAGAGCAAGACTCATCAGTCTGCAGAGGGGCAATGAACAGGTGGTGGTATGTTCTCTCCTGTATGCCAAACACCAAGCCAGAATGGACAGGGCACACCCTCCATGGATACTACACAGGAAAAAGCATAAATCTTACCAAGTAAGGCACAAGTATCTCCACTGTTAGAATGTACATGCAGACTCATTTGAAATGAAGTCATTCATTTATATAAGTCATTGGTTTTTTTTTTTTGTTTAGCACACCCCTGTAAGTAGCTGCTAGTCTTTTGACTTCCTTTGTGCTCCAGAGTATTTTTTAAGAGACAAAAGTTATCCATTGTCCTTTATAATCAAATCTATCATGTATATTCTGACTTAAGGAACGTACAGAGAAATTTCTGCTGGAATTTTTAATATGTGGATAAATTGAAGCAAACCTGCCCCAGATTCTAACAGCTCAATGCTAGTCAGAGTTTTAAAGGAGTTAATGAATTGAGTTGCCCAAATTCTGCTTAACCTACAAGTAGTTTTACCACTTACTACTGTATTTTCAAATAGCAACAGCCATATAAATAGCAACAATCAATATAGCAACAATAGCCAATCAAATAGCAACGAATCATATCATGCTGAGGGCACATTTAACTGTTCTCCCCTCACACAATCAGACAAGTCACTTGACACTTCTTAGTCATGCAGAAAGTTATGGTAGTGTTATCACTGCTTGCCAGTGGCCCCCTAATCCAGAAGTGTCCCTTAGATTTGCCAGACAATGCTTCAAGGAATTTTGACAAAGGAGAAGGGTTTTTTCAGAGATTCCTCTGACTGCTCAATCAGGCATTTCAAAAGGGCAGAGATGTGTTTTTTGACAATTCATGAGGTGAAATTGTTTAGCCATAAGCATACAGGGCATCCTCAGGCAGACTTGAACCTGCCACTGAGCAGATGCTCTGTGGAAAATTAACGCAGGGGATTTACAGCTCCAACAGTTGAATATGAAGAGTAGCTGCAAGTAGCTTTGTGCTTTCGTGTAGTCAAGCACACTTTGCTGTGAGAGCAAGCCTATAGCAAAGCCAGGAGCATCCCTGTGCTGGTTTTGCATGGCCTGGTTTTTGGTAGCAGGGGGACCAAAGAGGTGGAGCCACTTCAGATAAACTGATCCTGCATACAATACCACTTTTTGAACAGAAGCAATACTGAGTTTAAGCTCAGTTCACCAAAGGATTCATGACTACCTGAAGGGCGTGCAAACTCACTCCTTTTATGTCCCTGTGACTAACCTATAATCTATGGAAAACACTGGGAGCACAGCTGAATTTCAGTGACGTTTCAAGGGGACAGCAGTAGTGTGGACACCCCAAACAGACAGCAGTGGCAGTACATGCCATCTGTATTCTAGTCACAGCAGAAAAATCACAATTTTTTTGAGACACCGATGCCAGTCAAAGAATCAGAGAATTGATTAGGTTGGAAAAGACCTTTAAGATCAAGTCCAGCAGTGAGGCTGAAATTATGCCTTTCTTGGAATTTATTATGGACTTTCAAAACAACTTCAAGTGGTCTTCTTTAAAAAAAACAAACTTGAGAGAAGCCATGTAACAACCAAGCTACTTCTCTGCTTCATTTTGCTATGAAGCGCAGAGCTTCTGCTCAGTCTTCAGCAAAAGGAAGCTCTACTGAATTCAAGTTCAACAACAACAACTGAACCATTGACTTTAGGGGTGGCAAAAGGCTTACGGGGATAATAAGGGAAATTAAACAAGATGAATGAGACTTGCACACAATGGCTGAAATTTTCATCAGCAGAGTGGGAAGCTGCCTACCTCCTCTTATTTGTATCAGTGGCTTTGGTGTACAGAGAAAAGGTTGTTGCTGAAATTACACAAGTTGAGCCTCCACTTTATCTTTACCTTGAGTAAATGCTCTACAGAGAGCAGGGCTTTAGAACCACAGCTCTGCAAGGCAGGAAGTTCATAAGGAGACCAAGAATAGCAAAGCCAAAGGTGCCAAGGGCATGCCCAGAATCAATCAGGTTCTTTGGTAACTACATAGTAGACTTGAGGGGTGAGGAGAGTTCCAAAAAATCTGTATTTCACCCTCTCCAAGCACTCCAGAGCAGGTTAGAACAGGGCCTGAAGTGAGTAGTATAGACAGTGCCATGGCACTTTACACTGCCAGCCTAAAAGCTGGAGTAGATGGCACCAAGAGTCCAGTCCTTCATCCCACTGTTCACAATCTTAGGTCTGGTTTGGCACCCTACCTTTACTCAAGTTCTTCAGAGGGCTTTCCTCTCCAAATGCAGCCGGGTCTCAAATGAGAACAACAAAGATGGGACAAAGTCTCTTTGCTTCAATTAATGGGCTGAGGAACAATACCCAGCTCTACCTAACTCAGGAACCACAGTGGTGCAAACAGATGTCATTAGGAAACAGGTTCCTAATCCAGGTTACTCCTGATCATTTTCTTGTTCTCCATGGGCATGAGAAAATAGTTTCCAGAATTAGTTGTTCCATCATCTTCACAGGGTTTGAGATGAGGTCTGTTTCAACTGGAATGTTCTATTCTACTCCTTTCCATTCCATTCCAAAAACAATTCTGCAACAAGCCAAAAGCATTTGCCCCATGCCAAAATCTACTGTTATTCAGATTTATTGTGCATAAATCTCTAATCCATCATGTGTTTAGGTAATGTGTCAAAATATAACTCATACTACCTTAAAGCTATTTAACATTTTTATTTATTGCATGCACACAAGTGTTACAGTAAAGATAACTTATGTGGAATATGCTGAAACCTACACAAAATGCTTTCCTACCTCCAGGCATAATCTGCCCAACATCCTGCACAGTTAACACTGACAACTTCTCCTCTGTATCCACTCTGATCACGCCGAAACTCAGACAATTCATGGATAATACTGCTTTTCCTGGAGGGGGGCCACCCAGTTCAGAAGGTCTGGAAGACAGAAAGTCCAGTTAGGTAGGAATCAACAGACCAAGACTGATGATAGGGTCACTAAAAACATTGTGCTGGTTTCTCAGGCTTGGTAAGGTTAAGAAAAAGAATGGTTTCTCACTTTGAACAAACAAGAGTTCAAGACTTATACTGCAACTAAATGAACAAAGAGCTAAAACAAAACTCTCCAAAATGTCAAAGTTTTTTGTTTCTGGTTTTCTTGAAATTGACTTTCTGAAAAAGCACATTCTGATCAGAACTGCTATCAAAAAATGCCATCATATCCCACTCATACATCTATTAATAATTAAGGTATTTTTCTCAGAGCATCCCATGCTATCTCCAGAAATCCAATGGTATTTTTCAGACCAGTTACAAATTATTTTTTTTTTATTTTAGGCCCCTGTTTACAAGTCATTGTACATAAGCAATTAATTGAGGATTCACCATCTTCTTCCTCCCAAATAAGTAAGTCTTGCTTTGGGGGCATTTTAAAAGGTCCTCCAATAACTTCAGTGAGGATAAGACCTCACTTTCCCAAAGCATGAAAAAAACACCTTCTGCCTGACTATTCCTAGAAAATATCAAACTTTTCAAAGAAACCAAACAAAAATCACCTATCCTTCAGTGAAGGAGATACTTGTGAGCTTCATATTTCCTCTGCCTAGATCTTGGGGCATCTCTATGTGGGTCATGGTATTTTCTGATTATCATCTTAACATGAGATTCCCCATCCCTGGAAGTGTTTAAGGCCAGACTGGATGGGACTTGGAGCAACCTGGTGTAATAGAAGGTCTCTCTGCCCATGGCAGGGGGTTTGAACTCTTTCCAACCCAAAGCCTTCTGTGATTCCTTGACACATTTCAAGAGTCAAGAAAAGCTTCAGTTCATTTCTCAGAAAAGGGAATTACCTGCGAATAGCAACAGTTAGTGCCTCTGAAGAACTAGCACAGGGACAGATTACTTCTGGTCTCAAACCTCTGGATTGAAATACATTCAGGAATGCGTCACAGGAAGATATTGACCCTAGAAAGAACCATCACATAATTAGAAACATTTTTCCAAGAGAAGGAAAGCCTGAGCTGCAGGAATTCAGAGTCTGTGCTCAGTCTTAGCTCAGTTACAGGAATACTGTTGCATTCATGTAAAAACCAAATACTCTTTCAAACTGTCCAAAAGACATTCAAGTTTATTGTAAGAGAGTAGATTTGGAAAAAGAACTCCTAGTGACTAACAACTACACTGAATGAAATTCCCAACTGCATACTCCTTCTCTGGCAGCACTCACCAGCACTTCATATCATGGAAACTCCTTCAGGGATCAGAATACTTTGTCACTAAGGGTAACTTTATGTCAGCTTCTTATACAGCTCCTATCTGATTGTTTCTTACAGAGGTCACAGCACTTAAATATCAAACACTTCTGACACACCTTCAGAACTCTACCAGGCCTCTAGAACTTGGCCCAAAGTGGATTATATCTCGTAGGTATCAGTTCAAGTCAATTCAGTATAGCACTAGAAGAGTATAGCACTAATGAAAACATGAAGTTCAAAGAATGACTTTACACTGGTAAATACAGCCAAGAAGTGCAAACAGCAATGAAAAAGCACTGGCATCACTGGCACACAAACAGTGTTTTACCACAAAACAAACTGCTTAACTCCCCAAGCATCAGATCTGACACAGGGCTTACAAAAACCAGAATCTTGGCAAGATGGACACTCGGGAAATGCATCCATACTCACATGGATTGGCTCCATCTGCCACTATTAACATCCGTAAGGAGCTCAGGCTGACATCTCTCTGATCCCTCTGAGCCAAAAGTGACCAGTGCATATCACGGGATTTTACTACTGCTACACGGGCTGGAAATCAAAACAATAATTATGCTGCTTGTGCAGAACAAAATAAGACCAATCATAAAATTATGTAGGTATTCTTGTGTATTTATACAAATTTATGAAACTACACACAAAATTTATGACACTACAAACGTAGAAAACTAATATAAATGCCAAATATTCAACTACTATAACACATGTATACTCAATGTCTCCAGATGGACTTGATCATAGAATTTGAATGTTTGCGATAAATTCAAATACTAAGAAACACAGTTTCTTTAAAGATCTCTCAAAAGAAGCCATCAATGTCACTCATCAGTGAAACTATCAGCACAGAGAATACTGAAATGGGGTACTCAGTGGAGTACCATAGACATTTTGCAGAAACAATTTTATTTGTTTTTAATAGCCTAAAAAGAGACGGATAAATTAAAATAATTTTTAGGGTACCTTTGTATGAGCAGACTTTCTGTATCCAGGAAAGTGGATTAACCTTCATTAATGCATAGGGAATACTGATGACATGCATCCTGTTCATAACACTCTGCAAGAAAGAGATTCAAAAATAAACTTCCAAGTGGCTTAAAAAATATAGAACATGTAACAGTGCTTAAATAATCCCCTCAATCATCACAGCTACAGCATAACTCTTACAGTTAACTGGTAGTGAAAATATGCGTATACTTGGAAAAAATAAGCTGTTCAAGTTACTGAAAAAGTAACAGTTTATTCTGAAAAATATAAATATTGAAACAACAACAATTTGAGAGAACTCATGAATTTATAGCCTCACTCTGATACTAGTACACTACCCATGAAAGAAACAAATTGCTACAGTTTTTTGCCTTTCTTGCAATACTCACCGTTAAGACTCCATGCCACAGGCCAGCCTCTCTTTTGAAATCCAAAACATTCGTTAGTGTTTCAGCTGAAAGTGAAGGGAAAAAATTATCAGATTTAAAAAGCGTATTTAAAAAATACTTAAGAACTACAAATATTTGTTAAAGCAACTCTGAAACTTCCATGACTGCTAAGAAACCAGATCTTTGTTGCCTATAACAAACAGGTTGCTTAAGCTCCAAGTGGCTTGTTTTACTTACTGCAATCATCTTTGAATTACGATTACTAGACTAGAATATTACATGGTATTTAAGATCTTGATTCATTATAATACCCCTTCCATGTGCGTTTGTAACATCTGCCAATGAACTATGCAAACTGAAAACTTAGTCTTGAAGCAAACTTCTTCAGCTGAACTGAAAAAGTTCATCTTTATTGGAAAGAATTAGATCTAGTAAGAAATACCACCATGGCTCTACTAAAATTTCTTGAATATTTTCTCCAAGAAATTTGAGTATTTTATGTGATTCAAAAAACCAAATAAGAATCAAAGATTTTAAATCAAGGATTCAACCTGATTTTTGAGGGATATCTCTAAGGTAAAAAACTTGCTTATCACTGATATAGGATGGATGTATGCAGGGAATTGGTTAACAGTAGCACAGATTAACTCTATGCAGATAGGCAAAATCAAGTGCAGTTCTTGGCTGTTCATTGGAAGAATGACTGCAAACAAGCAGATCTCTCACTATATTCACATGCCTGAAGAGATGTTCTTTTGTGGGACATGACTAGCTAAGAGGAAGATCCCCTCCTTGATTATGATTTCACTGGTGGCTTAGTGCTCCTTCACTCATCACACGCTTTATGAATGCGGAAGCTTGTCTTTGCCTTTGCAGTTGAAGCCACTACTCTGTATCTAAAGTTCTCTGAAGACAGCAGACATGGCCACACAACATAAATTGTCTGAAGATGCAAAACTGTCAGTATAATTTTGAAGTTACACCTATATAACTTACCTTCTGAATAACCACACGCCTGAGTCAGTGCATGACAGTGTGCCAGCATGGAGGCATGAGATACAGTAATGCCCACTGTGCTTCCCTCTTTACTTGTTTTGTACTGAAAAGAGAAAGTGTATGCAAGCATTAGACTAACAGCAAAACCAAGAAAATTTACAGTAGTGAATTGAAAACATATTATAAAAACAAACCCAGCTTTTTTTAGGTAAAAAAGCTAGCAGAAAAATATATTTATGTCCACAGAATACACTAATATGGTAAAAAACTCTGTTTTTCTAGTCCAATTAAATTGTTTTGGGGACCCCAAAATGCTGATTATCCCCAATCTTCAACCTGACTCCATACAGTCACTCAACTGACAGTCAGCCTGGCAGCCTGATGGAAACATTATTGTTTCACAGTTTAAAATATTATAGCTGTCTCTTTTACTGTATCAAGAGTTTAAAGGAAGAAAACATCACATAAACTAAGACAGAGTAACCACAGAAGTTATCACATTACACCGGATCACCTCAATATAAGCAATCTCAGCGCTGGCATCCCGGACCTGTGGATGCCAGTCCTTGGCTGGTTTTGCCAGATGCTTCCCATCAATCACAAACCAAATGAGACGAGGCCAGCCTTCAAAGAAATATAAAAGCTACTGTTACCACAGTTCCAAAAATCAGTTTTTTCCCCAGTACTCGGGGATAATGACAGGAGGCAAGCAAAGGCAAAATGCCCTGCCGGAGAGGAAGAAACTGCACAAAGCACTGCCATGACAATCAAGGCACTTCTTCATGTGTAAGAACCCTGCAGGCAAATGCTAAAGCTGAAGTTTGACAGCAACAATGAATATACCTGCTTTTTATCCCACAAAAAAATATAAACCCACACCTTTGAAAGTCACCACCTCGCCAGTCTGAGCTTTTGGGAGGCCTTTCTGACAGGCATCAGTGGTTAAAGCTAACGTGACTCCACAGCTGCCCAAAAGAAACCCAATCTGCTGACTGCCAGCATCCTGTAGAGAAACCAAGAAACAGCAAAATTACAAATAACAAAGCTTTTGAACAGTTTGTTGTAAATTCTTCATGTTTAGAAAACATTAAGTCAACTTATATCACAGGAAAAAACAAAAGTCTATCCCATAAGACCTTTACATGAATGAGAAAATTTACTTTCGCTTAGTGCCAGCTAAGATTTGCAGCAGATCTAGTAAGGAAAGCAGCGTCAGAAGCAATGGCTGTACATGCCTCCTCAACCCACCAGGGATGTTTATAAATTCTGCTAAAACAGAAAACTGGTTTGATGCTGTTTCTGAGTCTGAAACTGATAAGCAGAGCCTGTAGCTTTGTAGCCCTTCTCTAATAATCCCCATATGCGTAGGATTATACCTGTATTTCCTGTAACTAAGGTGTCTCTGCCTGCCTCATTACTCAGTATGAGAGCTGAAAAGACAACCTTTCTCTGATATACTCAGAGAAATACTTCCACACACATTTTCAAATATAATGAATTAAAGTAATTTCTACAATTACATATCCTATAATACTTAAATTACTAGCTTCATATTACTTCCCCCTTTCCTTAACTGAAGATTGAATATAATTCCAAGCACAGAATGTACACTGAACAGTCCACCTGATTCTTTCTGAAAGAGCAGGCTCTGAAGTCCACGTAAGGACTGTAGGATTTAGGCATACACACAGGCACAGACAAACACTTCATTTATCAAACCATATAAATGTATCTGCCTACCTTTCTTGTCAGTGGAACTTCTATTGGGACAGGAATAAGTTCTGCTAGAAGACATCCATAAAATGCCACCATAAACATAACTGGATCACTATTAGGAAATACGAGAGCTACCTACAAAAATACAGTAAAATAAGAAAATATATTTTTTTGTAATTTGGCAGAGAGGGGGGCTGCTTTTTAATTTGTGGAACAAAATTTTCACAACAATGTACAAGTTCATAGCTAACCAGGCAGAGAAATACTAAGTATTGAGACCATGTATTATTACAAGTCACAGTAATGATTATCTCACAATATATTATTACAATATTTTATTACAAGGCTTTCTTCAGCTAAAGCTGTTCCTCACTATTTCATCCATAGGGACCACTTCCAACAGCAGCCTACCCGGTCTCCAGGCTTCAGCAGGGGCTCATTCTTAGTGGTTAGCTTGTTTAGCAGGGTATAGGCTAACTTCAAACTTCGACTCCACAGCTTGCCTAAAGAGTAAAAGAAGAAATTAGGAAACAGAAACTACAATTTTAACACCTAACTGGCAAATCTCAGTTCCTCACACATGCACTAAGCATGACTGTATCAGAACAGTTGGCAGAGAGCCTGTGTACAACTTAGAACTTGGCTTCTTCTCAGTTTAACTTTTTCTTTTTTTTCAAAATTAAATAAAACTAAACATTATATTCTAAACAACACTCAAAGCTCTACTGCAGAGCAATTAAATTACTGCAGCTGCTCATCTATATTTCCTGCATCCTTCATCTGTGAGAATGCAAACAATAAAGTTTAACATTCTAACATATTATACAATGAAATACTGCAGTGATCTATCCTGAAAGACAGTTATTTTCCCCAAAAATGCAATTTACTATAAAACTTCTAGTTCATTAATACAGGCAAGTTTCACTTCCCACTATTAACATGCTGATTGTGCTCCTGAGGTATGAGTCTTCTCTATAACGCTGTGCAAGAAGATCTTAAAATGGAATGTCTCCCCTGAGAATCTAAAGAGTGCATTATTAGTCATATGTTTCTACCTCCCAGTTTACACTGGCCTATTTTTAGTGTTCTTTTATGAAAAAACCCACACAATTCTACAAGATTTACAAATAGCCACTTGGAAAGAATCGGTATGTTTTACAATAACCATTTTCCCTTCCTTAACTTCTTTAAAAACGTTTTAAATATACAATGAACTCATAATATATATTCCTACAGCAATCTCCAACCACGTGTTACAAGCACAGGCAGTCCCTCTGAAGTAAGGCAAACTGTTGTTCCACGATGAACACCTAATTCCTCCTCACAGCTGGCTCCAACACGTACCGTATGTCAGGGTATAAATCGCCTTCCCAGTGGTATCCAACGCCGTCAGACAAGGGGCTTTGGGCTGGGTGGTTCCCCAGCGCTGCAGGGCAGCCAGCAAAGAGGGAGGCCAATTGGTCACAACCCCCAAGGGTTCCCCTTTAAGTACATTCACTTGATTTCCTTCAGGCTTTGGTTGATTTGGGTCAGGCTGTTGCACTAAAACCAGAGCACAGTAAAAGTGAAATGTCAATCTGTACAAAACGTGTAAATTACACTTCACAGACTATTCTATGAACCGTTCATCTCTTCCTCACAGCTATCACTACTTCTCCTCTGCTTTGTGATGATGCTATGCCAATCATCTGCTGGCTTCCCAAAAAACAGTGACCATCACTTCAGGGTTGTGATTCCACATTATCAAAAGACCAGAATTTGAATCTCTAGCCCACTTCTCTCTACTTTGGAAAGCTGCTGCTTTCTGCTGCTTGTTCTCCACGTCTATTTCAATGAAAGCCTCCACCAAGTCAAGAAGAGTTATCAGAGACAACAGCTTCAGTGACATCTGGACACTAATTTTTGCTGCACTGAATTCTCAACAGATGATGAAAAATGACACTATGTCTGTCTAACAATGTATTTGTAAAGAAAGGCCTTCTGTTAAAATCCTGCTGCAAGCTGCTCCAGAAAGTGAAGTATCTTGATCTTAGTTAGCAAAGTCCTGGTTGGAGTTAGCTAACACTCAGCACAGATAACCAGTAAAATTAATTGCTTTCCATAATTACATGCATCTCAATCAATGTTCATCTGGAGAAACTTCAGAAAAGGCTAGAATCACAAAAACATTGTATTTTACAAGTATCAAACCAATATACGGGAAATCTAGTGGCAGCTGCTCAGAAATGTCACACTGTGTAGGAGGGTTGCGTTACAGATTATCTTTCACTTGTGAGAACATACGACCTTTCTTGCTCTGCTGGTTTAATTTTACCATAACCAGTTTTCCATTGTGAAGAGAAAAAGAAACCAACACTTGCTAAGAAGTATCAGTTCTGTCATGAACCACTTACTCAAGGAGTAAAAAATGTATCTGAAAGAAAATTAACCTTCTAGTAGTTCTTCAAAATCATCTACAAAAAACTCCTTCAAAGGTGGGCGCTTTGGTCTTTTCAAAGTATTTAGCAGCTGCTGGATTTTAGAGGACACTCTGCTATTCACTGGGACACCTGCCAAATGGAAAAGATCTATTATTTATCATCTATTAACCAAAATACACTAAAACACACGATGTTCAGGTGGAAAAGTCATTCAGGACAAGTACCTTGTTTGCGAGTTTCCACCATGGATTTATTTGCTTTCAAACAACGCTGCCCCCCGGCTACCTGGCTGACGCAGACACTTTCTCATACTTTATTTTAGCTTTTCAAACCACTGACCCCTTCATGACATTTCAACTGAAACATGAAGAAGATCCTTTTCTCCAGGAGTCTAGGTATTTACTGTACTTTAACATTCATTCCATTCTGAAAGCATCACAATGCTTGGAAAAATTCAGTGAATCTTTCAATATTTTACAGGGCTTGTAAAAATAATCACAACACAAAACATGTTAAACGCTGATTTTCATTTGTGTATGTTAAATCAAATGCAAATACAAGTTTCTATATTTATCAAAATTCAAAGCTCTGAGGCAATATAAAATTAAGATGCAGATGAAGATATATATACAAGGGGACACAGATGGAAAGGCAGGAGGTCTATAATGCAATCACCATCTGCGGTTTCCAGGATGCTGCTGCTGTATCCTCTGGGCACTCCTCGCACGGATGCAACCTGCGGGCGCTCGTGGTGCAGGTATTCCACCAGGCCAGTGGTCACATCGGGTGGGGCAGAGTGGTTCTCTGCAGAAATGCAACACAGATATAGGAGCTCATTAGGCACCTTAAGACTCAACATAATCAAAATTGCTTCTTACATGAGGGTATTTCACAAATCCTCGCAGGGGCTTGAGAACCTCCTTACAAGCTGGAGGCACAAGCCTGCTTTGCTTGGAGCTGCACCCCATCTCCTGGCTATAGAGCAATGCTTAGGGAATGTCACAGAATCACAGAATGGTTTGGGTTGGAAGGGACCTCAAAGCTCATCTTGTTCCCACCTCTTGCCACGGACAAGGACACCTTCCACCAGACCAGGCTCCTCCAAGCCCTGTCCAAACCTGGTCTTGAACACTTCCAGGGTGGGGCAGCCACAATGTCTCTGGGCAACCTGTGCCAGGCAGGGCCTCACCACTCTCACAGGGAAGAATTCCTTCCTAACGGTTTTTTACTTAAAACCATTCTCCCTTATCCTATCACTAACTGCCCCTTTAAGAAGTTGCTATCATCATTCCAAAACTGTAACCAAGGTGACAGAATGGTTTTTTTTGAATGGACTGGGTTAGGAAATGACAGTATTTTTGAGAAGTGTCTGAACAGACAAGAAGAATAGGAGGACTGAAAAACTCAGAATTAGATGAGTAAAAAAAGGAATGCAGCAGGGAAGAGCTGGAGAAAACCCTGCTGCCCAGGGTTGGAGGAGCTGCCTCTGTAGACACAGCCCTTTGGGGACCTCAGCATGTGATAAATCCTGCCAGAAAAACTGCAGGCAGATGGAGATCTGGGCAATGCTGTGAAATACATACATTATCACCCACTCTGGGGCAGTGATCAGCCCCAACATAGCAAGTGCTTATAGCACTGATCTCACATTTCCTGACACACAAGCCACAGGTCCAGCTCTAAGTAGTTTTAGAAGGATAACCAGGAGAAAAATTTAACTCCATTCCCATCCTTTCCAATGGACCTCACTGCAATACCAATGTTTGCATTGCAGAGACTAAATTTCTTTCATGTAGATGAGGTACACGAAGGAGAGTGTTATTTCATCTCTCAGAAAAATGCTCTGGAATAAATAATCACAAAAATGACAACTGTCTAAAGCTGACCTGTATAACCACTGCACAGGACCTGTAGAGAGCCCATGTATACACCTGCCTCATGTAAATGCTTTCACTCTGTTCTGTATATTTTTGAAGTTGCTTTCTGGTTGTTTTATTTTTTTCTTTCCTCTTGGCTTTCCCAAAGTCCCAAACCATGGACTTCCTGCAGCACACTGTGTGGCCACAGAGACAAGTGTGCCTGGTTCCCACTTCCCACCTGACAAACCCTGATGTGATTACCAATGTCTCACTATGTATAGAGAAGGAATAGGTTAAATTTTCAGGATTTATCCTCAGATAAAAACCAGATTAGCTTAATGAATCATTTGAGCATTTTATTAATAAATGCCCATGAGACCCCATGCTATTAGTTTGTATCATCCAGAAATATCATGGCACAGCAGGGTAAGAGAAGTGGTGAGGAGTTAAAAAAAAAAGTGTGAGCAGACTTGTAACTTCAGGAAGAAAAGTTAATTGGATTCAGACTGAAGGACCTTTCCATTAGTGATGGCAAGACAGAGATATATGAAAGACAGCAGTGTCCAAAGAAAGAACAAATGAGATATGACAGAATTAAAAACCATGACAATCTCTATTTCCAGATGCTCTAAGAGCTAAGGTGGGAAATACTCCACAGTTGATATGGTGATCTTGAAAAAAACCAAGACATACTGCCAGCCTTATTAATTAAAAAAAAAAAAAATTACACAAAAGACCAAAAAGCCCCCCAACATGAAAGGCTGTCCTTGCAGCTATTAAGTGAAAGACAAACATCTTAAAAATAATGCACATTCCTATGTGACTCCATTAAATACTGTAACCCTGCACTTCCAACACGCAGTTCAAGCTCACCATTAAAAATGCAGGCTGGAGAAGATGAGCTGCAAGGGAACAAGCTGCTAAATTTAAATTCTCCAACATCTCAAAACTGTGAATAGCTATTCAGTACATAACCAAAACACAGAATATTTCAGTAGGGCATGGCAATTAAGATATGTAAGATGCCTTTCAGATTGCTGATCAGCACACTATCTGAAAAAATAAATAAACTCTCCTTCCATGCTCTAGGACAAATCAAAGCCCCTTTCAGAAAGTATGAGAGTATTTATCAAGAATCATAAAAGTTTGCAGTGTAAGAACTGAGTAAGTTTTCATATTCTTGTGAGCTAGGAAAAGTACATGCAGACAGGAAAAATGTCCCAAATGAACTGATATTGGCCATGCATGAATGTTACCAAGCCAGGAATGAAAACTGATAGAACATGGCAAGCACTGAAGATATGAGGAAGATTCTTATGTGAAAACGCATCTATTTTTTTTTTGCCAAAGGCACTGGAAATTTTATCTTTATAAGTATTTTTAATAGATCCACTCTTAATGATCCCTGAGCTTCCTTCCTTCTGTAATTATTTATTTCCCATTAATGAAATTTTAAACCTGCATACAGCCCAACATTAAGCTGCTTAAATGCTGGACTCCGAACTCTTAATAAGGCCTTGATTTTGCATACAATGTTGTTGAATAAACAGTGCTGATGGACACGTCTATCTGGCTTGAGGCATGAAACATAACAAGATGCTGTGCTACATTTTGTTTATCTTGCAAGGTTTTACAGTTATATTAAGAATTTCACCAATCCCAGTTAAGCTTAAAAGGTTAGCCATAATTGACTTTTTAATTTTAAGGAGTTAAACGTGATTTCTATTAATCCATAATATGAAATCCAGAATGGCTCAAAGTGAAGTAGTGACAGATTACTTCTTTCTTACATCCACCAAGGACAAACAAAATTTCAATTTTCTCATTATGAAGCTTGGAAAGGGGAATATGAAAAATTAGGTTTCTTTAAAGGTTTTGTACAAACAGCAAAAAATTTCCCTAATGATTAGTACCTCTGATTTCATAACTTTCCCAAGGATTCTGTGTGTTTTTCTGTCTTTTGGGTGCTTACCAACTGAATCATGTCTGAAATACACAACCAGACATTGTTTAGGGTAAATACATGCAGATTAGAAAGCATGCACCAAAACCAGGATTCCTTTGAAATTCGGCTTTGGAATCCACTAAAACTGAACCTTAGTTTCTTGGTAAAGCAAGCATTTTACCAAGAAGAATGCACGTTCAGATCTCATGAGCAACTGGCTTGGGTTAAATACATATACATCATACCTACCTGGTCTGTGAATTGCACATTTTAATGGTATTCACAGGTATCTCCTGGTGAAGACCTTTGTGTTTAGCCCTGGTTTGGGATTTGTAATCTGATTTTATTCCAACCCCACCGGCAGGTTTACTGACCTATCTGGGTGTGTGCCATGAGATCTGCAAGCACAGTGGCAGCAGTGGTGGCAGGAGCGGTACTGGAAGCAGCAGCAGGTTTCCCTCCAGGATGAGATGAGGTGGAGGATGCAGAGGATGAGGTGGAGGAGCCCTGAATGACCCGGTTAAGCCAGGGCTCTACGTTGGAATGGCTCTGGAACAGAGAGGAGCTGATCCGCCCTTGCCGCCGCAACGAGCCCTCATCTTCTGATGCTGACGATGTGTCTGTGGTCAAAATAATGATGACAGGGCCTGTAATGTGGGAATGGGAATGACCCAGCACCAGGAACACGGCACCTGGCCGTGTTCCGCGTGCTCCGCGCAGCATTCTCACGTGCTACACCTGAGGGGCGTGTACTAAAGGAATGGGATTTTCACACACACAAATCCCTCTTGCTGCTCTTTTCTGGGTTAACACAACAACTTCTACGCATCAAGGCCAGAGCAAAGTTTCAGTTACCTCCACCATTTGGAATGACATGAGAGTCAAAAAAGGCTTCCACCTCTAGTAGAGGATCAGTGAGCATCCCATCCCATCCCATCCCATCCCTCTTCCACTGAAAAAATATTTCTGTTCTGAACAGGTAAATTTTATCTCATCACATCTGAATAAAACCCTTTTTTTTTGTTGTTGTTTATTTCCTTTTTGATTCTTTTGAAGGGAAGGGAATTCTTCACTTTCTGATTCTTCTGACCAATTGTTTTGAGAACTAATTCCTAAAAAAGCCATGGTGCTCTGAAGTTCAATGAAAGAGTAATTACAAAGCATGTATTTTAACCACATAAACTGATATTAACGAGTAATACACAGAAATGCTTAGTAAAGCACCTTTTTATTCTAGATGTATATTTGTTGCTGGTAGAAGTCTGACAAAGGGCTCCTAATTTAATTCCCATCCAGTTATTTACAGCCTTCCATATGTTTCCCTTTGGCACACAATCTTTCCTTATTTATTATCCATCCAACAACAAATAAAAAGGTCATTCTAAATATCAAGAAAATACATCCTTTGTGATTTTGAGTGAAAAACAAAAAGTCTTATTACAGAAAAAAATCTTGCCCTCATAAAGAAATTGCTGAATTATAATGAATTGATCTTTTACATGATTTATATAAGACAGGGTGTCTGTTACTACACTCTAAGAGTCCTAGACATGGAAATCTGGGGTGGGTTACATCAGGAATTCTGCAACCTTAATTTTGGCTATTTTCTTAATCCCGTGAACAGCTAAATACAATTCCATACAAATTTCTTGAAGTAACATAAAAAATCCTACTCCTCATCTTGGGCAACACATTTCAGTTACCAGCTCTTTAATTTTCTGATTTTCAAGAATATGTGCATTTCCAATAGCTTCAGAATAATTTCTCTTACGAGTCTAAAATAACAAACACCAAAAAAACACCTCGTAAGAATCCCATTTAACTTGATGGCATTTTTAAAGTTGAAATTGTAGATATATCATTATTTGACCTCCCTCATCAAAAACCACAATTTTGAATGAAGATACCCAAACAACAGATCTGTGAGAAGATTCAGCTGTTGGTGCATCCCCATTCCTGGGTCCACGTCTCATGTGATACTTCCGGTCTGCTGCCACATTTGGAGTTCTTGGCAGCTGACTCCATTTGCTCCTGGAGAGAAGCCAAACCTGTCCCATATTGTTTGGAACCTTTCCTTTCTTTTAGGCAGAAAGCAAAAATAAATAATTCCAGGAATATGGAACAAGATAGGATTATGAACAGCTACGGATTGAAAAAAAACCAAATCAAACCACCGAGTTTGCAATTTATAATCACTTCAGAGGAAGAAATAAAACTACAGAAAATGCAGGTTTCTCACAGAATACACACTCTGACAATATTTCCTTACCCAGATTCAAGACAAATGAAGTCTCTCTAATACTTCTGAACTTTCAGCTGTCTTACATGAGCGGAGGTGAAAAAATCCAAACCCTTTAAATGTACAAAATTAACTGTGTACAAAAATGCAGGATCCATGGTAAAAGCATTCTAATACCAAAACATAAATACACTATGAAGTAGCAAGGTCACCCCAGTAGTAGCCCTGTGGCAATGGCAGGGGTTGATCCATGGATCCTGGTGTGTGGTGACAGAACAGTGACAGAATACTGTGTGCTTGGCTTCCAGCTCTCCCTGGCTGGAAGCTGACCCAAGACAGCCACAGAAGCCACCCCTCTTTGAGCCAGACTTGCATGAAGGCTACAGCTTCAGTTTTGGTCACAGGAAATCTGTGTGGGAAGGATCAGAGACTCAATAGGACAAAACCAAAAGTAGGTTAAAATTTTTGGAAGGATAAATGCAGCCAGGAGTTGGATTTCAAGTTAACACTGTGCTGAGAACAACAGATTCACAGAATGGTTTGAGTGGGAAGGGACCCTAAAGCTCATCTTGTTCCACCCCCCGCCACAGGGAAGGACACTTTCCACTATCCCAGGTTGCTCCAAGCCCTGTCCAACCTGGCCTTGGACACTTCAGGGATGGGGCAGCCACAGCTTCTCTGGGCCAGTGCCTCATGACCCCAAGTGTAAAGAAAGAACATGAATCCAATGCTTATTTCCTGGTACCTGATGGTAGCTGTTTGTAACAAAGTTTCAGTTATTAATACCAAAGCATGTTTTAATTGCATTAACTCCTGCCAATACAAGAACTTAAGGCAGTGGGTGAATGGCTCAAGACCAGATGCTCCAGCACTACTCAGGTTCTTTGCAAATTTGGATCCTTCTTGCTGAGCTAACTTTGCAAAGAAAGGCAGGCCCATAAAAAGACAATTATTTTTGTGATTTGATATAGCTGAAGAAAGGACCCAGAATATTTCTGAATGTCCTGGTTCCCCATGATACAGAACTCATCCAGTGGCCCATTCTCTTATAGAGATAATGGGGTCTCATAATACCTCCTCTTAGAAAGAGCTTGACAGATCTGGAGGCAGTTAACTCTTCACAGAATATCCTGAGTTGGAAGGGACTCATGAGGAATACTGAGGCCGACTCCAGGCCCTGCACAGGAGCACCCCAAGAATGGAACCATGTGCTTGGGAGTGTTGCCCAAATAGTTCATGCACTCCTGCAGGTTTGGGGCCATGACCACATCCCCGTGGTGGTCACACCACCAGCTTTCAGTTCCTGTTATTTAAGGTGCTACTGCACCCTGCTCAATCTCAGTGTGAGCACATTTGGCTTCTTTGCTGACCACCTGCACAGGCATGTTAGAAGACAAGACTCCAGCAGCACAAACACACAAAAACATGCAGATCCCACAACCTCATCTTGCTCTGTACACACATGTACAGCATGGAGTGCAGGCTCAGGGGCATGGCCAGGCACGTGTTCCATTTACACACCACCAGCCCTTTTGATCCTCTTATCCTGCTGTTTTCCACACACTTGTTTTTCCCTTTGCCTGTCTGCGCTTCCTCACCTTAACACCCCATGACAAGACTCACACAGTACCAAAATATTCTTGCCCTGCATCCCATACTGTGTCCCTCACCCATCAGTGTGTTCCCCCAGTCCAGAAGGTGCTGCAGTGCTGACTGATCTTGATAGGCTTCACATCTGGCCAGGAGGGCTAAGGCTCTCCAGGGACAGGCCTGGACAGTGGCCCTTCTCCGAGTCCTGAATTTGCTTTGCTGCCTGCTGCTGTTCCCAGTGCCCCTCTGGGCTTGTGCAGGTGCAGATGGGTCTGGGACAGGCTGGTGGCTCCTGGGACAGGGCATTATTTGGGCTGCCCCACCTGCCATGCCCCACGCTCCTCTGCAGGTGAGCAAGGCAGCTTTTATCACACAACCTAACATTCTCTCCACAGCATCTCAGCTTCTTTTTCATAGTTGCTCATAAAAAAAAGATACTTTAATAAAAATATTTAACATACCTTCTAGGCAAAAACATTAAGGGTCAAGAAACACCATATATAAGAACACAGAGAATTAATGTTTATTAACTAATGAAATAATTGGAGAACCCACAAAAATAATATACTTAAGTGTGTGACCAGCAAACAAAAGTGGAATTCTCTTTAAATGGGAAGAAAAGAAAGAAGAAATACAGCTCAGAAAGCAGGAGGGCAGCATATCTGAACTCTTCTTTTAGAGAAGGCAGTTAAGAACTAGAAATTACAAAGAAGGGCAGTAGAAGTCAGTGTGCTTCTGCTCCCGGGCTACATTACAAAAGACATGTACACATCCTCAAAATTAAACATCTTAAGAAATCCCTCTTCTTTGTATACAAGACACTGGCCTCAAACCACTTGGCTTGCTAGCACAGTATGTTGTACAATTTCCTTAACCTCCAGAAAATTCACTGTGAGACAACAGAAAATTATCTTTTCCCCTTAAAAATTTAAGAAGGCATTCTGCCATAACCAATCTGAACAATTATAGCATACAATTTTCTGACTGTTTCAGTCTGCTCACCACTGAATAGTTGAAACCATCTGATGAGTGCTCTGCAATTAATCCAGCAACTTAATGCTCTGGCATTTTCTTCAACTTTTAAAAAAAGAATCTTCTGCAATGTGAAATGAGGTATTCTCAGCTCTCACAAGCTTGCCTAGATTATCTCCTCTCAGTGAGATATGATGTAAGAGAACATACTTAATGCATAAAGGGCACCTGCTCACTCTATGACTGCTTTCATGTGGACTTTCAGCAGCTACAGTATCTCTAGATGAGACACTCAAAACCGTGAGGAAAAACACCATAGCATAAATCCAACCAAGACCTGATTATTGAGAAATACAGCCATGATAAAGAATTTTAGTGCAACCTTCTACAACAACAACTTAGGGTAGGGACACCTTCCACTATCCCAGGTTGCCCTGTCCAACGTGGCTTTGGACATTTGCTGGGATGGGATAGCCACAGCTTCTCTGAGCAGCTTTGTTAATTCTCTGTGTTCACTCAACATGTACCTGGAGGGGTGTAAGTCTCTACTGAAGAGTGCACCAGGACAGAGCGTCGCTTCGAGGGCATGGGCATCTTCCTCTCTTTATATTTTGCAAGTGCTGCTTGTACTGCTTCAGTGTGGACATCTATACAGAAAACAAACAAACAAAAAGGTTAGAACTTCAGTTAGTCAGAATCAACACCACTGCCTCCAGCTCCAATCCAGTGCAGAAGCAATGGTTTCCAAAGCTAAGGGAGAATATAAGCAGGGTCAAGTTGACACATTTTCCTCACGAAATCAGTGGGAAAAAGGCTCTCTGAGTAGCATTTTGGAAACCCCTCTGAAATAAACACTGCAGTTACAGAGTACCCAGTATGTTAGTTTTGAACTATCAGTTATTTTCATTTGCAGGGGAAATTTCAATGCATATTCTATAAATTTGCAACAGCATTTGACCCTTCATCCTTAAAATCCAGGAAGAGAAAAGTACAAGTACATGCATACTTGATGTTCTCACAAAACAATGCAAGTAATAAAAAAAAGAGAAAAAGAGACTAATGGACTCAATGATCTTAGAGGTATTTTCCAACCCTAACAAAATTCTATGATTCTATATGAAGAATTAAGGAAAAGACACACAGCTTTCACTTTCCTGAAAGCAAAAATTACCCTAAGAGGCTCAAGGGCTATATTTTACCTTTTCTAATTTTTAAGCCAAAACTGAGATTAGAGAGGAATTCAGTGTTTAATCAAGACCTCACTGCAGATAAGATTTAATATATTCCAGTGATTTTTCAGCAGCTTTTTCTCTTTGACATCTACATTCCAATGGCGTCAAAAGCTAAAACTTATGCAGGAAGAAAATTCATGAGTAGTGAACAGATGTTGAGGAGGAATGAGGCAGACCAAAAATACACTTTGACTTACCACCTAAGACTCAAACTCATGAAGAGCACAATACAACATGTATACACTTAAACATAGTTACAATGGATGGGCTTGTTGCGGTTTAGGAACGGTATTCTCCAATTTAGTCTTCCCTCTAAAAACACTGCAAGACAGGCACTGCTCACTCACTTCCTCCTCTCCCTCCTCTCTGTGGTAGGATGCAGAGGAGAATTACTTGGAGACACAAAAGGCAAAGATCATTGGCTGAGATAAGAACAATTTCCTGAAAACAGCAATGAGATGTGAAAATGAACAGTAACAGCAAGACTAGTGACAGAGGGTACAAGTAAAGAATTGCTACTGCTGAGTATGGCAACCCCTGTCAATAGACAGAACCCAAACCAGGACAGAGCCCAAAAGTGAGCATATGATTAAGCACTGGGCTGACCACGTTACTTCTATGTGGAAACTGCTGTGCAAGACTTTCAGAATGTAACTATGCAATTTGAAAGAAAAGACATATTCTTTTAGTAAGTATCCATCTATTCTTCTGCTAAGATGCACATATGTGACAGGTAGACAAATTCAAAGGTGTGAAACTATTTGTAGGTATGTAAGTGTGTACGGCAGACATATACTTACACAACTTACATATAATATACAATGTAATGTAATTACTCTATCCCTGTACCTACAGGGATTTACCTTGGCAATGATTACAGGTTAAATGCTGTATTTTACAGTACTTTTTTTTTTTTGAAGTACCATTTCTGTACTAGTCCTGAACAACCTTCAGTCATACCCAGCACAAGGCCCTTCCTAAGGAAGATGCCCTTCAGTCTGGCCAAATGGATTCTACAAAATCACAGTAATCCCTTAGCATGTGGTCCCAGACACTGAATCAGTTCTTCACAGCAATAATGTCACTTTTCAGCCTGCAGCTCCCCACAGATAATCTGTTCAGAGCAGTATTTAAAATATGTATACATGCAAATATACTATCCCACCTGTGTGCTCCTACATGGTGCAGGAATGTACTAAGTAGATGCTTATCTCAAAGAAGAACTTTCTGTGCAACTAACATGGGAGGTTCAAAGACAATGTTGTATGAGAGAAAAATATTAATAAGGAAAAAGAAAAGAAAAATCAGTAAAACCTCTATCCTTTAATACAGGATTTTTTTTGTTCCGGAACCCCTGTCAGATTTTTGCTGCTGTCCTTTACACCCAGGACTTAATAACAGATGTTTTATAAATTAAAAATTCCTCTTTTCTTATGTCTGCCTGCCTCCTTCTGCATTCCCACATCTAGGCTTTTTGTCAAGTCTTGGTTTGTCCTGATCCTTAATTTTAGCTGTAATTGTCCACCAATGAAGTTTACTCCCATAGATACCCAGAAGCAAACCTCTTACGTCCCTAAATTCCAGAAAGTTTAAGCAGCATTCAACATCAATTAAAGGTTGTTTTTGCAGCTTCAAAGTTAGGGGGGAAATGACCATTCTGCAGGACACATTTCCTTGGTAGAACTTCCAGTCAAAATCAAGCTGGAATGTTTCTAGAAAGAGATCAGTCACTTCCACCATGCCTACATCTACATACAATTTAAAAGACTTTTTTGTTACATTAACATCTCATAGGAAGCAGGGGAACATAAATTGTTTTTCTCCAGAAAAGGTCTTACAAAGAGTAAAGTAACATATAATACTTGTAGTCTGCATATAAATACATTAAGTCATTAAATAATGTGGCAGATAAAAAATGAAAGCATTCTTAGGCAGTTGGGCATTTTGGGAATGGAAAGGCCTAGTTGGAAGCAAACGTGTGCTGGGACTTTAAACAAAGCAGAGCAGGGCAGGTCATAACATCACACAGATTTGTGGGAGCAAGCATGGGAACTACTTTTTATTCCATTTCCAGAGGGCAAAATCACTACCACCTCCTCCTCTAGTCCTAATTCCCACCCCAAAACCTGGAACAGACTAGATTAACTGATAAAAATGCAACCAGGAGCCAGTCAGGATGAATTTTTATTCTGCTTCATGTTTTATTTTTACAGTGCCAATTTAACTCATCATTCCCTCTATACTCATTAAGATCTATTTCTGGCTTGAAATCTTTCTTATAATATCTTGTCCTTGGACAACAGCTAAGTAGGAACATCCTCTCTCATCCAAATCAATGAAGTAATTGCTTTCACTTCCCTGGAACACTTTGCTCCTATTCCACTTCTGCTTTAAGAGCTTTTCTACATGATGAAACACATTTCAATAAAAGAAGTAAAAGGAATGAAATTATTTTGGAGAAGCAGAACGCTCAGGGTACAAAAACTCATAAATTAGTATAAATTAAATTTTAATTGGATACTGGAATTGCAAAAAGTTCTGTATCACTGTCTGTTACTTAAATTCTTCAAAATTTACAGTGAAAGTGATTCACCATGTAAGAACTGTGGAGTTCAGTTTTCTTCAGGGAATTAAACACTCATAATCAGACCAAATGTGTCACGTTTTTGAGAAAAGGGATCACAAACGCTCAACAGTGATCACTGGAAGTGATAAACAGCAAGCTCAGCATTCCATTAACACAAAGAATATATGTACCAAAGTGAGGAAAAAATCATATGCTACCATCCAAAAGCAGAAGAAAAAGTCTTGGAGAAGTATTTCTAAGCTTCTGCACTTTATTAAGCTGCAAGCAACCATCAACAATTAATAACTGATTATAAACATTTTCTCCTTCTGCTGTAGTAAACCACATAATCTTCTCTCCTGCTCCTTGTACCTATTCTCATTTTCTTTCTTTCCACGTATCCTTAAAATAGGATAAGGGAGAAAAACGAAAAGTTTGTGGACTATAAATCACCTAAACTCTTACAGCTCCTAAACTGTCCAGCTATTAGAAGAGCATTTTTCATTCCCATTTGTAGCCTCTGTTCATTTATCAGCCTCTGATTCTTGTCCTTGCCTTAGGCACAGATGGAAGAATTTCTACAGTTGGTCAAAGAAAAAAAATATATTTATATAGGTATATTTATATTTATATAGGTATTTATAGGTTGACCAGCATCCCTGCTGCTCACTGATTTCAAAGTACCAACAGGCAAACAATAAGCACTATCTAGGTGTGATGGGGAGAGGACCTGGGAAAAGGTAAAATCCATGGGTTGAGATATGAACAATAATATCTGAAGTAAACTGAAATGTAATGATGACAACAACAACAACAACAACAACAATAATAATAATAGAATTAGAACAAGAATAATAAAATATGAGCATTATTCTCATTGTAAATCCAAAACACAGTACTGTATCACCTATTAAGAAGAAAAGCAACACTATTCCAGCTGAAGCCTGGACAGCAGGCTTGTATTTATCAATAGTACTGCTGGAATTTTTTGGATAATATTTACTGTTTGAAGACAAGCATCTGGGGATGATAAAAACATGAAGTTCATTAAAATATACAACTCCTCTGTTAAACTATTAAAAAAGTGCTTACACAGACTAAATGACAGATGAATTGCATAAGAAGACAAAATTGTTTCACTGCCTTGCTTATTTTAAGTAATTTATGTTGATGGTTCTAAAAGTACCTATAATTGCTCCAGAAAGAGATCCTGTTCCAGGAAAAGCCGCATTCTCCCCTCATCAACTACTCTTGAAAAAGACATAGGAGAACTGATGAGATTTGAGGAAAGGAAAACAAGAAATAAAGATTGGAAGGAAAGAAAAAAGAAGAAACAACACACCTTCCCCTCCCCACAACATTCTAAAAAATAAATATGGCGTGAGACTGAGGGAAGGAGGCTGAAGCTGGTTATCCCTCACAACAGTCAACCTGTGTCAGCACACAGGGAAGTTAAAAAAGGCAACAATATCTATCTCTTCGCTGAGATAAAGAAGCCAATCACTAATGTAGTAAATCTGAAGATTTTTTTTAATTAGAGGGAAAAGGGGAATAGAAATTGGCTACTGAAAGCCATTTCTACATTTTCTTGCACAGATCTATGTAAGTTTAACCTCAACCAAGTCAAACAAAACTGTCACTATTTGGTTTTGAGCACATTAAGCCTTGTCATATATCACTAATGGGAAGAAGAAATCCAATTATGTGTGTTGCAAGTAAGAGCTTCCCAAATTTCCAACTGAAGAACTTGTTCTAAGCAGAAATATTTAATGAGAAATTAGTTTGGGGAGCAGTGATAGGAAACCACAGAAGACCCCATCAGGGATTACCTCCCAAGGATTTCCTGCTGTAGTTGTGCTCTTCTTGCAGATTTTTGTTTCTGTTTAATTTAACAATGGCACATCTTACTTGAATTATTTTCTATAATATTATTTTCTATAACATATTTTTATAATTTAATAATTATTTTTGATATTTTTAGACATGTCATTTAGCTAATTACAACACTATCCAATATTCCCTGACATTCAGAAGTTTCTTCTCTTTGTAGCTGAAAACAGGCATCCTTCCCAGGAGTCTGTATATATTTGCAGAATATTTAAGTCTCATTCATCACTCAATTAGCCCTAAGGAATGTGTAAGGCGCATCAGCTCCAACTCTGGAGCAAGGTTTTACATATCAGCAGGGCAAATAGGATGCAATAACCACTGTGCCCAAGCAGTGGCAAGACAAGGTGACCCAAGACCAGCCTCCTGTTAAAGCTGTGCAGTGCATGCCATCATTTGCACTTCTCATCCTCAAACCCAAGATGTGGAATTACGTTGTGCAACAAACAGAAAAATATCCAGCTCCAAGTCTAAAGGTATTTAGGAGAGAAAAGCTTCCAAACACCTGTTTTTTCCTCACTATTGTGGTAGGGAATTTCACAGGGAAATGGTGCACTTCAACCACCTGAAACGTAACAATGGGAACAGGATGCAATGAGGTTATCAGTACTTTCACACAATTTTCCAAAACAGGTTTGTCACTGTGGTGTCCATTTGAAATGAAGCAGAATATCCATTGTGACATTTCCCTTTTTTGTGCACTTGTTTTAAACCAGGAAATATTTGAAAGAAAGCTACTTTGCTTTAACAAAATAACCCAAACAAGCAAACAAAAAAATCCCCCAAATTCACACACTGTAGTCTTCAAAATTTTTAAGTAACTATTCTACAGACCGGAAATTTTGTTTTCTCAGCAAATATGAAAGAACTGTTGAGCACGGTAAAATTGACAAGAAACACATCAGAAGACAGGTCTACAGTCTCTTTCCCTTCTAGCGCTTCCTCTAGGCCAGATTCAAACAAAACCGCTTGTGTATCAAAACAAAAAGATACTTGAAAGACATTAATTATCTCTTCCCTTCCTCCAAAGCACTTCCAGCTCTCTGTGTAGGTGCAGGTACCATTTTACAGGTATACTTTTCCTCTTAGGACACTTGATGCCTCAGCTGTATCTCTGTCCCTTACCGGATCGGAAGCGCTCATCCCTCGAGTTGGTGGATCGGGATTTCTGCTGTTTCGATACCGCAGCAGCGGCTTGGGAAGAGCCTGGGACTCTGTTCTCTGCTTGCAGGGATGGATCCACACCTGAAATACAGTTTTGTGTTAGTACAAACTCAGCTTTGCAAATATAACATCTGCTCCCCACATCTGTGTTGTTTCACCACCCTCAACACTTACTCACGAGTTCAACTGGTGCAAGACTACCTTTAAAAAGGGCTCATCTCCTACCTGCATTTTAATCCAATTTAATCTATACCCATTTAACAGAGCAATACTCAGAAGACTCACATTTTACAAAAATGCTGCAATTCTCCGATAAAACCTTTGCAGATATTAACACAGAATTACTGCCAGCTTCAGCTGTGTAAAAGCTCCTGCTGTAATCTAGGTTGGCTGGGTGCTTCATGTACTCCCGAAACGATGACAGACCTTCCCAGCCCCATACACGGTAACAAAAACAAGAGGAACTGAACCATTCTCTAGTTGTTTGCTCTGCACCTGATTAGAACAGGGCTCTAGATAACCCAGAGCAGTTGCTTACATTTAGGCTGGCTAATGCTCAGGAAAAAAGAATCTCAATTTTACATTGTAGCACAACAGGAGTAAAAAATCAAAGGAGTGTTCAGTAACCATTAAATATCTACTATCGCTTCCTGGTCCCCAAAATGAGAAGACTCCCTGCTGGATCTTGATCCATTAAGGACCATATAAATTTGGACTAGGAACTTCCATTTGCAATTTTATTATACATCCATACTTAAAAATGTAATGTAAAAATTCCAATGCAGTTGGAAGGTTTTTTGCACAATCCTAACATAAATTTATCTTAGTTCTGGGTTTTACAACAAACTTTCCTCAGTCATGTAAGACCTGCTGCATCAAGTTCACTGTATTTACTCAGCCCTTGTACCACACCGGGCTGAGTGTATCTTTGATTTCACTCCTTCCTTCCCTTGAAGAGCTTCTGTTTTCCTACACGCCCCCAAGTCTTTTGAAAACAACACATTTTGGAAACAAAGTATTTTGAAAACCATGTCTTCAAAAAGTAAATATTTAACAAAAGCTGCTCTCACTGAAGACATCATTCCAGAGGAATCTGGGACAGTTAATTTGCAAGGAAAGATTTTACTTTAATAAGAAAAGGTTCCTCTCGCTCTCATGGGGTTTCTGTTCCCTCCTCTTTGTTACAAAGTGAGTACCAGGAAAGAAATTGGCAATTGCAAACAAATCTAGGAATTATAAGACATTTTTATGAAGACCTTTCAGTAAGATATAGTCTTTACATTAGGAGTGCAATTGGATTAAATATCCCAGTTCTGCCTCAACTGATGAAAAAGAACTTTCAAATACTCAATTTAAATATAATATCCTCAGGGAAAGCATTGTATCATCTTCATGACAGACAAATTACTATATACCAGCTTTCTTGGGTATTTGTTAAGTCCTTTGGATGAATGCACTCCATGATCCCTTTCCCATCCCTTTGCAGCTAACAGTGAACACTTCTGGATGTTGAAGAGGCAACCTTGAGCTAGACACGTGTTCAGGGAGAGGTCTGTGGGAAAAATGAGCCTAAATAGAAAAATGAAGGAACATTTAATAATTCACACAGATCTACGTTTTCAGAAATTAGTCCGACTCCAGAGATATGCTCCTCTCTTTTACAATTTGTGATAAAGAACAAACACATTCTCACCTAACTTTTCCTATTTTCCAAAATGAAATCTTTTTAAGCAGATGACAGAATATCTAACATCAACTGCCTTCCCCAGTGGGATAAATGCAGGCAGCCCAGCAAAGAAACCAAAGTGTCCTTAATGGAGCAGAACAGAATGTGTGCTTACCAATATACAGACTCAACACTCCTTGAAACACTTAAGCAGAATTCTCTTTGTAAAAGAAAAACAAATGCAGTCAGCCAACTGAATTGATTCAACAGATCTGATAGTCAGAGTGGTGAAAACACTGCAGAATTCTAGTTCACATTTCACTTGAACACAAGTTTTGCATAACCTCAGGTCAACAGTCCAGGGGGATTTGTTGATCTGGAAACAATAAACAACAACTTTAGATTTTGTTAAAAAGATTGAGGCAAGTCATCTCCTTAAGTCTGAGCCAAGCAAATAGCCAAGGCAAAGGGATAACACAGTAACTCTGATGGTACAAAAGAGAACAGGCAGCTGGGCTGGGAGGCTCTCTCAACCAAGACTTACGAAATTTTCAGAAAACAGCATATCTACATCATTTTTGTGTGATCTTGACAAAAGAGACCTTGGGTGAAAAAGATAACAAAATAAAACCAGAACTTTTTTTTTGTGTGCCACTTCTTTTCCTCCAGGAGGGCTGTTAGTTGTAAGCTAAGCAGTTGTAAGCTGTAAAAAATGGAGATTAGTGTTCTTCCCAATTCCTTACTCTTCCCATTTGCAGTCTTGTAGTAACTACAGAGCCTTGAAATCAGGACTTGTAAGAGCCCCTTTTCCACTTTGTGATCCCCTGTAGGAGAGAAATAATCTGGAAAGTGAGCTGACTGGTATAATCCATCAGCTGATGACAACCTGCATGCAGGATTTCCTAAGTCATGTGCAAGCTGAGCACCGCTGTTTGACCACACCAATACTAGAGGCAGGAGGAGCAGGGAAGAAGTGACCACACATGACAACAGGAGTGGATGACCAACTCCAAAACCAGAACACTTTCCTCCTCCCAAGATTAAGATCAGATTTTTGTGAAACAGAATTATTGTGATGAAGTATGTATCAATGAATCTCAGAAGTTCCTTTCAAATTAGGATGAGGCATGAAATCCTTGGCACTGCTAGAAATCACAACACAGCTTCTTCAGATTAAGTCTCCCTTCTTGCTTTCTCAAAGTAGGTTTCATATCATAGGGCAAAAATACCAACAATGAATCTGAAAAATGACACTTTTTGGTAAAAATAGTAAGATAGTGCATCTGACTCTTAGCTGGCACACAACTATGTGCCAGTAAAATCCTGTTCCACGAGCTTGGTGAGCTTGTTCATTTATTCTCCTACTATGCAAATCACTACTTTAGCCTTCAGCAAAAGCAGATGGTTAATTAGGCTAAGTCTCCCCCACTCACACCAAAGCCTTTACATATACTAAAGGCACTTGATCCACTATCAATGCATTTTCTCAATTTTAAACTTGCCCAGAGCTAGCAAGAATGAAGTCATCCTAAAGAGGCTGCTTGTTCCAACTAACTGAACTTTTTACTTCTACCGGATTAAAACAAAGTTAATATATTAATTATTCCTGTACCTGTCCATCCACAAGCACTGGAGAATCAAGACTAATACTGCCATTTCAAGCTATTTTCATTTATACAAGCAAAAATGATTTTACTGTAGAAGCAGTGAAGAGCTGCCAGGTCAAGGAAGATTCTCTGCTGGCATCACTGGAGAGGATGTGCAGCTAAAGATATCAGGTTAGGTAGAGATCAAATTTTCAAAGCATAATGTATTAAAGAGCTCTGTAGAGAGGAGAGGGGAAGAGGGAGGCCAAAGAGGAAACTTCAGACTCTTTTTACATTATCAAATCTTTCTGCAGCTACTGAACTGGGTCTGGAAATAAGAAAGAATAAATGACAGCAGCCAGGTTCAAAGTGCTAAAAGAAAGGAAAAAGGGTATGACAGGGCAGAAAATCCAAAAAGCTGAGATCTGGCTCTGGGCCAGTTACTGAGTATCCAGTCCTCACTCAAGTTCACAGTTCAATATTATCATCCTTTACTGTCATATCCCATCTCAGAACATACTACCTGCTGTACATACTTTTGTCTTCAAGATTCAAAACTATGTGTTCACACCTTCCAGATCAGAGGGAGTGAAAAAGGGTTTACCCAATGTAATTTATTGCCCAGAATAAGGCATTAGAAATTCAAGAGATTAAAAACGATAACAAAAGGCATCATACCCATGCATTGTTTGACAATCTTCCATGACTCTGTAACATTTTCCTCTACTCAAGGAAGTAAATTCCAGCTCATAAGCTTCCACTTGAAGCCTATGAAACCATTTTAAGGGCCTTAACACTTTTCATTCAAGGGAGCATGAAACAGCAGCAAAGAATACAAAAGCACAGAAGACACTTGTTATAAATTCAATGAAACCAAATACAAGCCAGGATTTGGATCCAATTCAGAGAATCCAAACACTGACTAAACCACCTCAATGAAAATACCCACAAGCAAGAGACACACTTATTCAGACACTATGACAGACTAGTAAGCAGAATACCTACATAGCATTAGCTAGAATTTTAATTTCTCAAAATAATGGTCCATTTTCAGCAGCAGTTCAGGAGGTGCTGCACAAACAGCCCAGCACTCCTAATGTAGAAGGATGTGCATTGAAGTGAAAAGGCACAGGAATAGCTATCTCTTGATATTTTGAGAAACTGTGAGCAATCAATCTATAAACTGCTTTTTCAACTAGCCCATGTGAACACATTACAGTTTCATATACCTCATTTAAACCAATTACACCAAGATCCAACCAAATTAGCCAATTAAAATTTGGACATACTTCGATCATAGCTGTTATACCCATAGTATAAAACAGGAATTTTAACTCCATAGCACCAAGAAAGATACTTATGTGGTTTTCCTTTAAATTATATAAGACATTATAAAGCTTTTTTAGACTCCAAGACATCAGAGTAACTTGCACATTCCTTAAGAAAGGAACTACTGGTACTAAGTGCTATAGGGTATGTAAAACTCATCCCACTCTAACTGAATGAGAGGCTGATTTGTGGGTACTCCTTACCCACAAAGAAGCAAAACCAAAAATCACAGTTAAACAGAATCACAAAGCAACCCAGGTTGGAGGGATCTTGAAGATCACCTGGTCCAGCCAGGAATGCAAATGTATTCCTGGTAGCAGCAGAAACGTTTTTCAGAGACATAGAACTACAAAAACCTAAGAAAAATAGAAGTATGGGACATGCCAGGCTCAATCAAAGCTAGAGGAGGTTTCATCATAATTTTCCTTTAAAATGAAAATTCGAAAATGGTTAACGTTTCAATTTTGCTGGAGCAGAAGCACTAAGGAAGAAAAGAGAAGAAAATAATGAAGGAAAATAATTTTAATCAGAGTGGAATCACTCTGACACCACAGGAGAAATTAAGTCATTCACCAAGGTGTTTATCTAGCATTAACTAAATCTAGTGAAATAATTTCCAGAGACTTCTCTGTAAAGCAGCACCAGGACACTAACCTCATTTACACAGCAGAAGTAGCAACTTGAAAATAACCAGTAACACTGTAATAAGATCAGTAAGAAATCAGGATAATCAGGAAACAACCATCAAAAGGCAGGAGTTTTACTTGAGGTGTTAGAAACAGGCTACTCACTGTAAATGCTGCTTATTTGATTATGTTATTTCTGAACGTTTTTACACCCCAGCTCTATCCACATTCAAAAATCACCCTCTGCCATGTATCTGATGTTATCCATCACTCAGAAGCTTCACCATGCAGCATGCCAGGTTGCCTACAGATATAATTAATTATTTCCTCAGAATTTTATCTGTAATTTGCATGCAGAGGTTGACTAAGGAAGCCAATTACTGTTAAATTTTACTTCATTAAAATAATTAATTACTGTTTAATGCTTGCTATTACTCAACACTTGTTTCTGATTTTGCACAGTGCATTTTGGTTGGTTCAGTGAAAAATAACTCATTCTAGTTAGTATTTCCATATAACTACACAGTTTTACAATTCTTAAGCAAAACCTTTACATTTCCACTAACTCTTCATCACTGCAGATTTAGAATTTTAGAATACAAAACAATCTACAGGAATGGGACTCTTGAATCGCAAAGTGTTCTGCTTAATTTTCCTGTTAATTGAAAATGTGCTTTGCTGCCACTTCTGCCTTTTTCTGTTTACCAAGCCCTCTCTGGGGTTGTTTGATATTGTCTGGGTAAAGATTTGGCTCCCCATAGATTCAGCTATACAGTGCAGCAGAACATAGCCCAATCCCTTTTACATGGTATTGAAAGAGCAGGAGTTTGCACGTGATTAGTTTGTAGGTGGCAGTTGATGAGGTGTAATATGGAAAGTTAAACTTCCAGTACTCAAACCTATGGGCATGCAAGTACACTTTTAAGTCATAAAGCTGTAGAAAGACATGACTTAGTGGTCCTGGGGGTGGTCAAATCATAGAGCAAGATCTCAACAAATGTAAAATGCTGACACTAATCAGTCTGCAAAAACTTGATGGATAATGAACCTTATGAATCCTATCAGGAAAGTTGCAATTAAATTGTTAATGATAAAAAAACTGTGCTGGCTCAAAGCCTTTGGGACTCCCACACACTATTCTGAGCCATGCTGAAGCTGTGTCAATTAAGCAAATTCTAAGTTACAACTGGGTTAATGGAACATATGTCAGGAAACTGAAACAGGCAGTTAGCTTCATGTTTTAAGCATATTTTATCTTTTTGCCATAGCATCATTCTTTGTGCTCAGAGGCAGACAGTCTATTCTCTTTTTTTTAGTATATTAAAGCTAGATTCCTGTCAGCTTAATGCTAAACTAGGCAGAAGTGGTAAAAAAAAAATCAGGAAAACTGCTATTTCTTAAAAAATGTGGTATCAAGTAAGTAGGACAAACCACAGGATTCGCTGACTCATTAAACTACTGCTTAAGGCAATTAAGGAAAATATGGCTGAACAAGGAGAAAAATCTTTAAGCAGCTGAAAATCTAAACGTACTTTAACATGGCAAAGTACTGGAGTTGTCTAAGCTAACACTTGAGAGCTCAGTGCTTGAATATTTGTGCAAACAGCCTTTTGAGAGCTGAAAAGTAAAAAATATAAAGTAAAACCCCCACTGTCAATAGAAAGGAATGAAGGCAGAGTAAATCAAAGGTGATGAGAGATTAAATGAGACAGAAATCCAAAGACATGACTTTCTAGGAGACAAAGTGCTTTGACAGAATATTTCTAATAATTGTAGCTCCTCAGTCAAAATCCATACCTCACCTGGTCTCTGAATCTTTTTAGCGGACTGAGTATTTTGAACAGAAAACTGAGACAGTTCTTTCCAGAAAAATGGTGTAAGGAGGAGAAGCTGTGGCAGGTGAGGCTAGAGCTTGCTGCTGACTGTCAAAGTCATCCTAAAAATCCAAACTGCTTCTTTGCAAGGAACAAGCCATTTTAAAAAGACAAGTTTAGTTCTGCCTGGCCTACAGAGATTACAAACTTTCTAAGGGAAAACCTACATCTACTCCTAAGAAACCCCTAAACCCAAATAAAAATCAAAAACACAAAAAAGAAACCTTTGCTAAGAACCCCCATGATGAAACACCAGATTACATTCTGACTGTTCAACACTGTCTCAGTTTACAGTGCCTCATTATTTCTTCCATTCACCTCAGTTTTCTTCTCATTTTCCCTTATCTTAAAATCTGTCAAGCTATGGAAAACTGGGGGATTACAGAACACCAAAGCTCAGTGGCAGCCCTAACAGCCTGTGTGATTTTAGTGTCCTAGTATAAAAATAAATTTTAAAAATGTTGGGCACTTAGGTTTAGGCTGTGGGTGATGAAGTCTGATAATAACCAGCTTCAGAAGTAATAGTTTATAATAAAAAAGGCAGTACTCTGAAGAAACAGAGTGGGTGAGGGAGTGTGTGGAAATGGGGTGAGGCACAGGGTGAATGCAGAAAACAGCCTATTAAAGCAAGACAGTGAGGACTACTGAACATTTGCATCTAATGAATGCAGCCAGTTTGCTTTTAGCAGTAACTTTACTAACTTCTAAAGTTATCTTAAAGTCTCAGACGCAGTTGTCAAACTGAAGTTTGCTGACAAAAGTGTTACCATTTAACATTTAATATAAAACTATAAAAAAATATTATTTCAGGTTTTTTCCTTGCCCCGCACTTCTCTGTGACAGCCATTTCCCACTGCTGGTTAGATGCCATATCAAACACTATTAATCCAGTCTATTTAGTGAGAACTTTTCCATTTTATATTTTCACAGATTTGGCACAAAGGTGTAACTTCCATGCAGTTTCTCACCTTGAATTAGTGGTATGTACCGTGCTAACAGCTTTGCCCTCTTCTTTTCATATCCTTTCTGAGTGATGTCTCCTAAAGAAAAGAAGAAATAAATACATGGAAATTCTACATTTAAATCTTTCCATCAAGCACATTCTGTCAGCAACATATTGGTGAAAGTGTTTAACAAAGCAAACTATGCAGGGAAAAAACCAACAATAAAGGCATTAATTACATATACATATATGGATTCAGCCTACCTCTGGCCAAGTAGAACCCCTTTTACTCAGTCAGCTTTTACACAGAAGAGATCTTACTCTGTATTTTAAAATTATTCTCAAGTACTTTCCTTAATCCATAAGGGCTGCATTTAATTTTTTGCTTAATATTCTCCATTTCCTCAAATATCCACCTCATGCCTATATCAGAGAACACTAACAGACACAATGTCATTTCATTCTCCCATCCCCAGCCTCCATCCAAGTGAATATGCATCATTTACAGCTATTGACACTCTGCCAAAACAAGCAATGGGAGTTCAAAGACGTTGTTCAAAACAGGTAAGAAAAACAAATGCACATCCTGGAGTGCTTCAATCATTGAAGGTATTTCAAACTACAATCTGCCAGTTTTTCTTCATAAACCCATGTAAATATTACATACAAAATTTGGGCACAAGACAGAAATTACCATTTTTCTTGAGCAGAAAAAAAATTAGAAGAAATACACAGAAATATAATTTTAATATAAATATATTATTATATCAAAATGAGAATTAGATCAAACTAAAACAAAGCACCACAAATGCCCAAGCAGATTTGTCTGCCTGGGAATAGATGATCAAAATGACGAACTACACTTTTTATGTAAAAAAAGGAAAAGGATATCAGAAGAGATGCATGACTTTCAGTTATGGAAGAAAAAAGCCCAAAACAATTCAACAGACAAGAAGCACCAGTAAGAAGAACAGCTTTTCTTAAAGCAGAAGTAATTTGGAAGACTAAAGCTCAGTAAATTCTTTAAGGATCAAAACTGTACCTTACACAAATGTGCTGTACCGTAAGCTCAGTGAAGACATCAATTTTCACAGCTTCATAAATGCTCCACATAATCCTCATACCAACCCTCTGCACAGCTCAGCCTCTGCCAGGTACCACCCAACTGCACAGGTAAGCCATGGAAGAAGCACTGATCAAATGGCAGGGTTGAAGAGAGAGTCCCATTTAAACCAGAGTACTTCACACCCTGGCATTTGGCTGCACTTGGAAATTCTTTGATTTTCCTGGAATGCTGACCGGGAGGACTTTCCTTGAATGAGGTTAAGCAAAGAATGAAGTTAAAAGCATCTCTGTCGCTTTCTGCAGCACCATGGCAGATCGAGCTGTGCTGCCCAGTCAAGCTGGGCTTTGTTCCTTTCTCCAAAGCCTGGGGGTGGGCTCTTCCTGACAACTGTTCTCCCTTGCCCCAAGAGCCTCAGGGGGATTAACCCATCTTACAGGTTTTTTTGTGATCCCTCATTTCTTCCACAAAGAGCCACTTTGCTACATCTGGTACGCCGGGGCCACAGCTGCTGTCATTTAGCCTCACTTTCTCCTGAGTTACTGGATTACACAAAAGCAATCTGAGGTTCCTCGGCTTCAGCAAAGCAGCTGGGAAGCCTGCATAAAGCCAGGCGCTGGGCTGAGCTGTTAGAGCTCGGTTTGGAAGTCATCTTTACTTGAAATATCGGAAGTATTGTAAAATAGATATTGTAAAATATGTCAGAGGTGCTAAGAAAATTAATCTAGACAGAGATGAAAGTGTTAGCATTTATTAAAATGACCTATAAAAATATATTCTTCATTAGTGCACACAAGAATCTGTCATGTAGTTACCCTGATTCTGCCCAGGTATGGTTCTATCCCACCATGTTAGCACTAGACCTAACAGAATCTTAATGCCAAATTCACCAAATAGAACTGAGAATGGATCTGTGAGAGCCTGGCTCTTCCTAAAGATAGGGAAATGGCTCCTGGTCCCCAGTTTGCAGAGGTCAAGAGCAGAAATAATTCTAAATGAGCTGACTGTGCATTAAATGTCGATGAGCCTAATCAGCTGGATCAGCTCTGAAAGATGAAACCTTTAAGAACTGCACTGTTTAGCCACTGGTGAGCACAGTCACAAATGCAGGTCCACCACCTCAACAGCAGAAACCTCTGCCAGTTCCTTCAGGATAAAGTCAAGGGCATGGACATTGGCTTCTGCCTGCAGAGGGGCCTCCTGGGTGGTTTGGAAAGGCAGGCAAGTTGCCAGTCTAAAACATAACCACGTGTCATCTGCAGAAGTATTTAAAGCATATCCCACATGTTTCTGGGATAGGCTGTCACTGTATTTGAAAAGCTGGTGGAGGTGGAAGAATCAATTCAGCCGATATCAATGCTAATTCTACATCTTAAAACAGCCTTTCAAAAGAAGTCCCTTAATATGAACCAAAGATCAAAACACAAATCCTTTAAGAGAAACGATAGAAACATTGGAAAAGATGGGAGAAAGTTAAGAAGCAATGGCAGAAATTAAATGGTCTAAAGAAAATTAAGTGGTTCGGGACATATTTTCTCCATGTGCACACCTGTGAGCTTCAAGCTGGGACACACACAGGTATGCCACCAAAAGATTCTGCCTGTGACAGTTCACAAACATTTTTACTCAACCCACAAGCTTTAGTCACCACCTAAATCTAGGAACCAGAACAACTCCTCCAAACTAACTACTAGTACCCATTCCAAGGCGTGGTTACCTGGTTCATGTTCTCTCAGACACCACACTTGTGCAAATCAGGCAAAACTGATCAACAGACAATAAAGGAACTAAAAGATGAAAATCATTACTTGCAATCAAAGAAAGTTTTGGATCTTCAAACTATACAGCAGCCAACATTGCTGCCATCCTTGAGATACAGGCTCTGGTAGGTCTGTGCCTACCACATCTGGTAGGTCAACTGATACCTTAATTTAGTTTGCATATGATGAGCTAAGTGAAGTGTGAAAACATCTTGATTGGAATCTTTCATATTACAGGAATCTCTTTAAAATGGAAAAGACATCTGATCATTTCATATGGTGATGCCTCTGACTAAGTCATTAGAAATTCTGTTTCAAAGACCCTATTTGGAACATCCTGAGAGCAACATGATGCCTTTGAAGCCGTATTAGAAGTTTAGCATGGCTTCACTGAAAATGTATGTTACTGGTAATTCTGAATTTGCAGCAGGACTTGCATCCCTTTGAGGGAACTTAAGTTATCAAAGTACAAATTTGTCTGATGTAAAAGTGGCAGCATGGAGATATACAACTACAGAAATGCAGAATTTCATTAAACCTTTGTACATACAACAGAATCACTGAAACATCAAGTTCTAGACACTAGGCAAATAGTGACTAGCTAATTATACGTATCTTAATGATAGAAAGGGAAGGCATTTGACCAATGTTAATAGCAAAAGATTTGGTCTTCCACTCTGTTCAAAATTACACAGTTGGACTATATTTTACAATACCTTTAATTGCCTAATAATTATGGAAGGAATTATCAAAACTAATAAATTTAGTTTGATCAAGGCATTAGGAATTTGGCAATTGGCAAAGCAATGCAAAGTAACACTTAGAATTAGAAAATTTGAAATTAGAATAAGAAAATTCTATTCTGACATATTTACATATCACCTTTTCACCTTGAAGTTTCAAAGCAGTTGCAGGACAAAGGGCACCACTTATGTTTTACAACTTTAAAAAGCCAAGGTGGGTGAATCCTGCAGTTCAGAGAGGATGTGCAAAGCCAGTGCATTCCAGGTTATTCTGTTCCATATAACCCATACTTGTGAACTGTGTGTGTACATAGGGAGAAGAGAGACCTGCTCTTTTTTAACTCTGAGACTGCCTGGCTTAAACACTTATTTCCTTTATCTGCCAGGAGTCAGCATTTGACAGCACAAAAGAAGGTTAAATAACCAGATCACAAATGCAGCCTTAGCAGCAGTTTCTAGGCTCACTTAAGCCAAATTAATGAATTGTTCTTTCAGTGCTGCAGTAAATCCTTAAGCTTGGTCCACAGGGAGATAGGAAAAGCTCCAACTCTGTCACTTCCTTTCTATGCTGTTGGAGGTCCCTGCAGAACACAGACACTGAGAGATGTCAGCTATACGTACACCTGTGCCTGAACAACATCTATCACACCAGGTACCACTTCCAGTTCTCATTATGATGGAGCTCAGTAACATTGCCATCCCCTTTAAAAAGCTGAGGAAAGCCAAACACATTGGGAGGAAGGAATGGGAATCCTCTGGTCCTTGGGGAATGTACTGTCTGCTTCCACAAAAGCCAACAAAAGGAGTTGGAAAAAACCAGACTAGGAGTGGTCAGGCAGATCAATGGACAGGATCTTTAAACTCCAAGCCAAAAATTAGGGCTTGAAGTTTACTTATAAGTAACTCTGACACAGTTATTTTGGTGAGATTCCAGTGTGAAAAGCTTTATAAAGAATGCTGTATAGATGCAATGTGTTCCCCATGACAAAAATGCTATTTCAAAACAACCAAAACCTCAGTGTACTATAGAAATGAAAACACTCAGAGTTTGTTTGTCACTTCCTAGATGCATCAAGGATAAAATATCAAAGTAGAATAACTGTCTAACATGTAGTAACCAACTACTATAATGAACGAGGCCAGAAATAATTGCCTGACCCAAGTCATTCTATGGTATTCCCACAAAATCCCATGAAAACTGCCTCCAAAATCTAGAAACAACCAGATATGGGGGAATCATAAAGAAAAGTCTTCTAAAGCACAGTTTCTGTTCCCTTCACATCCTTCACAGACTCATCATATAAGGCATAGTGATTAACAGAATGAAGAAACTTCAGACTATTAAACTGGTATGAAGCTTTGTTTTTATGGTGTGTTTTTGGATGTTAGCAACAGTGATTTTTTTTTTTCCTCCCTCCACTAATATGCAAGAAGTTACCCCATCGGCCACAGATATTTTACAGGCAACAGAGCATTTCATACTTACTACTTGCAAAAACCTCGTATTCAAACTTTGGTAGCAGCCACAAAGATCACAGCAAAGGTGCCATTTATGCATGATGTACCATACTAGAGATGGAAGGAGACTGATTCAAAAATCTGTGACCATGGAAATATCCAACTCACTTATGAGATCATGAAAATAATTTAAAAGCCCACCAGCAAACCCCCAAACACTCAAACAGCAGCACAACACTCAAAATTCACTGAGTATGTTAAAAACATACAGTGAGAACGTCTGTAACCTGCAGAGTGTCTTCCACACACAAGTTATTTCGATTTGTAAATTATGGAACTCTTTCAACGGATTCCTAGGTCTCAGTTTCAGATTTGATTAAGTTTCCTGACATGTCATTACAATGCTTTCACATGCACTGTAAAACCATGCTTTTAGAGAAAAGATTTACAGTTAATCTTGAAATAATTGGGGTGAGGGGGGGTGGCTACTGGGAAAAATTTTATGGTGAATGCAGACACTTTGACTTCTTAAAATAAAATGCTAGCATATTTTAAAAAAACCAAACTTCATCAGTATCCATGTTAAAGCTACATAAATAACACAATATAACTTCATTAAGAAATCAGACCTCACTAATATATTGGGTGCACGTAAATCATCTGACATGACCACAAAGAATCAGATGAATGATTCAGAGATNTCATGGCAGGAAAAAAACCCCATCAATCCCTATTAGGACTAGAACAGTTCAATGCTTGCACACTTGGGAAGCCTCAGTGTGGGTCCCTGTGGGGGCTGAACTTATCTACAATTCATTTCCAGTTGCAACACTATTTATTAAGTGTATTTTTTGATGAAATGGAGCTCTCCTTGAACAGCAAGAACCAAACATTGGGAACAAAATTTTGAGCATGGAGGTTGGACCAGTTGGACCCACTGTGGTCCCTTCAACCTGGCCCATTCTGTGAATCTGTGGTTCCTGCCAACTGCACCTTTTTCCTTGTTTATCTGTTAAAAAGAGTCAAAGGAAAGCCAGGTTTGGTATCTGCAGTCTCTCATGCTCAAGCCTGCAGCCAGCACCTCTTTGAGGTTGAATGTAACACGCTGGTCCCACTGCTGCCAAGGCAGGGGCTCACCAGCAGGTATTTTCTATGAAGTACAGTTTGTTAAAACCCTATTTGTGAAATGCATCTTTATCACAACAAAGTTTTGAACTTAAGAATCACTTTTAATTGGCTGCTTAAGAACAACACGTGTTAGGGAGAAAAGGTGAACCAACTCCAGTATGAGCCAAACATTTTTCCAGAATGTCCCATGCAGTGATACCCACAATCAAAGGCCTGAAAAATACTCTTTTGCAGCAACATATCCCTAGTTACCAACATTAATGATGATCTGGAAGAGAAAGGTTGGCAGTACCTTAAGTCTCTTATTCTTCCTTACTGCTTCTTCGTAATCTTTGTAATTGCTGTTTCCCAAAATATGCATATGGATATGGATTCTGTCCTGCATCTTTTGATCCTGTATCCATGTATTTGATGGCATTGCCTCTAAATGTCCTTGCCAAGCTACTTGGTTATTTACCTTTACTAATCCTACTGCAAGATAACTTACAATTATGATGATATAATTAATATAATTTATAAGTCCCTTGTTAAGGTCATATCATTAAACTGCGTTTCAATTCATAGTGACTTCTCATCTTTCCAACTTCTTACTCTCACATCACTAACTCCAACACCTACTTTTTTCCAAGATTTTCCCATGGGAGTTATTCACAGAAGATTTTGGTCCACCCAAAAAGCTGGATTCTCAAGTCTTCCCAATTCACACAGACCTACCTCCTCCTGTCCTAGGATACACTCATCTATTTCCTGTCAAATTATGCCTCTGGTTTTCTGGTGGCTAATTTCTTACTTTTTTGAGTCTGGGAGACAAAAGAGTCTCCAGTCTTTGAGACAGGAGACAGAAAAATACCAATAAATTATTCAGAAAATCTGTACTGTAACAACCATGAACGTCAGATAGGCAACTCACTTCAGGTTTTTCCTTTTCTTTATCTCATGTGTGACCTCTCTGTGTCCACATCATGGAGATTCATTTAGGGCTCACCTCAAATCTGGTATGCAGCTTTGCTGCTGTCATTAGCTGCTGTCATCCAGCACTGCTGAAAGGTCACTTAGATGTCCTGAAAACTCTGTCCTTTATGAGGGTGGCTGAGGAGGAGTGCAGCAGCACAGCTGAGAGAAACAGGCAGGGAGGCAGGATGGCAATGGGAAGAGAGGGACCTGCTCCCTTTTGGATGCCCCATAAACAACTGCTGAGGACACATTCTGCACCAGGCCCCTCAAAAACCCACAATACAACAAAGCTTCAATTAAACAAAAAGCTCCAACAAAACCTAGTTTCAAGGAAGCAACAAAACACCAAAGTTCTTCCACTTGACACCAAAGAGTTCTGCTTTCCTCAAGCTCTTAGTTCCATTACAAGCAGCTTTTTCCACCACAGCTCCTAAACACTGAGCACTATTAAGTAGCTACTAATCACTTAATCACTTGGAATCTTATTAAAATAAAAAATTATTAAAATAAAAAGATTGCAAGCAATTCCCTTAAAACAATATTCGTCTATGAACTTTGGAAAGTTCATGTATTTGACGCCTTAACAGTGAAGCCCAGTACAAAAAAGCCAGCAATGCAGTGCTACGCAGGACTAACACACCACACTGAGTGTCCAGAATGCAGGCTCAGACAAACCATTACACTTACAAAGACAAATACAGGAGTAGAAAAATATCAGATTTAAGCTTATCCATTCAGTCCAACAAAGACCCTTGCGTGCAAGTACTGGGAAAATCTACATGACTACATTTATTTTTCAACAAGACCCATGACTCATCCAGTGCACTGAAGCGACATTGTTCAATAAACAGAACATTGAATAGGTATCTGTTTTGTTTTTTAACTTTTTTGCCAAGAGAGAAGAGGCTTCAGAATGCAGGAGCTCACGAATAGGAAGGTCATGGATGAAGGCACAGATTGGCAGTACCTGTGGAGGAGAAGTCACCACCTTTTTCAACCAACTTTTTCATCCTAAACCAGAAAATCTGTTTTTGTTTATACTCAAAGCATCTTTCAGACATGTCACAGCACGAAAAGTCACCTAATCCTGAATTCAGATTTACTGCGAATGTGGATTTATTTCAAATCACCTCCAAGATCACCAGCAGCACCTCTTGCTGGTGTTGAAACCTGATAAAGCAGCAACAACCTGTTGGTTGCTTGGGACTGGATGCAGGACAGAAAGCAAGGCACTCAAGGACTTCAAAACCAAACCAAGTCCAAAAAAACTCCCAAAAAACTCAAACCCAAGAAGAGATACTACTGTTCACATGGAAGCCAGTACCTTCAAAGGTCTGCTTTCACCTTGTATTAAAATAGTTTCAAGATACATGCAGAAATCAAGTAAGCTACTGTTAAGTTGGTTTTTACTCAGTCTTTTGCATTTAAACTGAGGCAATTGGAACATAAAAGTCTCCACACAAGAAATGCATCAGCAATGAAACTGTCCCAGTTCAAAGCAATAGGTTTTGACACTTGTCTCCAAAAGCCTCAGCATCACTGACATTATCCTTCCAAATGTTGTGCTACAGCAGCACTTTCTCAGACGATTGAAAGATGTCGTTAAAAAGCAGCAACTAAACTGCAGTGGTTTATTATTTACTATTAAAAAATGACTTAAACATTCAAATGGCCAGAGCCACTTCAGCAAACCTGTGAATTTCAAGGGATTATGCTGAAGGGCTGGCTTGCTTTTTCCATCTCTTACCGCAGTGACTGTTTCAATTACCAAGACTTAGACAATTTTTGCAATAAATTGAATATACCAGCATTTTTTTAAATTGACACCCCAAATAATGTGTAAATTGTTTGGATAATTCGTTTAAACACTCCTGAGACAAAGCTGTTTCTGTTTAGGCATCTACATTACTTTAGATTGGCAACCCACTTGCATTTACTATAAAACACCACTTGTTAATTCCAATAAATACATATTACTTCACTGTTATTACAAAATGTCTATAAACTGACAAACCTGCAGAAAATACCACACTATCACCAAGTTTATCATCTGAAGGTAGTATGTCACCATGATTTTCTGGAGGGTTTGGGTGGGGGGATGGGGCTGGGCAGGTTACCTCCTCTCTGGTCATTATATAAAAGTATTGTGCTTACAGAAATACCTCTATTTAAATTAACCTGAACCACGTTTTGCTGAAGATACTTTTACTAATTACAAACAGCAACATGAACTTCAAGTGAACTGTCATATTGTCCTTCTAGCCCAAAATAAGGCAATGTTCCTTACACAGCATCAGGTAACAATTTTACTGCAGTCATTCTCCCTAATATGACACCCACTGATGAGGGTCAGAAAGTAAGTTCTTAAGTTTTGCACCTCATAGCTTCCCTTATAAAAGGGCATTGAGAACCTATTCATGTGATGAACACAATTTTGATAACATTAGTGCTGCATGAGTCATCAATCTATCCCACAGTCCCCTTCAATCACCCCAGGGAATTATCTCATACTGGTTCAGAATCTCTCTTTATTTTGCAGTGTCAAAACATTGCTTGTTTGAATACAGCAAGGCTACCTCTTGTCATGAGTCAGTTTATTGGGCTTCCCAAACTGCACCAGCTGCACTAATATGTGACTGAAGCCCTGCAGAGTACAGCTCCAAGTTAAGCATGAAGTGTCTATCAGTTCAGTTCACTACTTAGAAATACTCATTACAGAAAGGAAAATCCTCCAAAAACCCTTGTGGGTTATTATTAGTGCTGAATATTTTAGACAGAAGTTCATAAAACCAAGAAAAGGCTCCTTCCACAGTGAGGAAAACTCTACCTATTTGTAGCACAATAGTGGCTAAAAGGCCCTAACCCAAAAAGGGAACAACCCAAATAAATGGTACAAGCAACCCTGATGCAAGAGCTTGCCCATGGAACATGCAGAGAAAGTGCTGTAGAGCACACAAAACATGTAATGATCACAAGAACAACTTGTCAGTTATTAGCTATTCACAAGTTTTTTATGTTTAAAACGATTTTTAATTTTTTTCTCTCTGGATGCAGTCCAGGGAACACTGGCCCTGCCAGGAAGAAGAATCAGCAATATAGCAGTTGTGTAAGTACATATTCAGCCACTGAGTTTGTCAAATGTAATTTATATGGCCTCCATTTTAAATAAAAATGCAAGACTGTTGATTTCTTGTTACTATCTACCATTTTCTGGTTTCACCAAGCATTCTGCTACTCCTCCTCTGTCTCAAACCAGCCTGTAATCACCTCATCCCAACTACCCTGCTACAACTGCAACACAGACCTATTTCACAGTTTAAGACCCAGATAACTTGCTAGGATAAAAGTAACATATACAAAGGTTTATACATTTTATAATTTAAATTATGATTATTATAATCTTAACAGTAATTTACAATCAGAATATCAAGACACAGCTCCAAGCAAACAGAGTATGTGTGTCAAGGATGGTTTTTACAGTTTTGTGAGGGCTGTGCCACAAGTTACTTACATTGCAAGTAACAATTAGGTAAAAATCAAATAAAAATCAATTTCACTGGAAAACAGCAATATTCATAGTGGTATCTTTTGCAGATCTTCATCTCATGGTCTCTGGAGCAGCTCCTGCCTCCTGTAACACCTCTGTTACAGGTATTCCCAGCACCTGAAGTTCTTTCAATTAGCAGAATCTAAACATTCTGAAGGGCACATGAAAACACCTTCTGCTAGGAAGGGAAGAGTCTCAGTTGCCAATGGTCAGTCTCCGGCACTTATAAATTGATGTCCTATGGAAATCAAATCCAAGAGCCCTGTCAATATCTGCTAAAACCCAAATCTGAGGAAAACTATGACTTTGCACTAATTTAGGCAATATATACAATACTTTGTCGATACATCTAATCCTGGCTTCACAATTGTGAAAAGTCTAGAATCACAGATATAATTTGTTCCAACCATGAAGTTCATCAGATGAGTTTCCTGTTTAAAAATACCCATTTCCTTAACACATTTCTTTATCTGTATTACGATTACACTGGTTGATTACATTAAGTAATGTTTTTAAACAGATTGGTTTATTGAATTACTCATGAAAAGTAACCCAAATCTTCTCTAACAAGGAGGCTGTAGATGGAAAGTGAGCACTGGGACAACAGCGCCCATCGCCTTGACTCCTGTACTATTGCTCAACCTGGTACATCCAGCCATGGATCTGGATCTGACCACCACAGAATGTATTGTTTCTCAGTTTCCCACACTGCTCAAGGCAGACAAACACATGGCAGAAATACAATATACAAACCCACAGCAGCCAAACTAATCCTGATCTGTGATGTTTCTGTGTACACAGTTAAGTGTAGCCCAGAAGTCAACTGAGACTATGCAGAGTCCAACTGGGAGGACCTCCAGAGGGAAGCTCTTAACACGCTTGCACCAGACCCAGGCAGGGGAGGGGAGGCAGGGAAAAAGACCTCAAGCTCCTGCCAGGAGTGACTCTGGGGTCATCTGCTTGGCTGTTAAGATGTTTCAAGGTCGTGCATTTTACTACACAGACATCTAACCCAAGGGCAGTAGAAAAAAGGCAAAGAGCAAGAATGAGCACCCCCAAGTACAACCCTTTTAATTCCTACAACATGCACTACATAAAGTTTAAGCTTCTCAGGAATTGCTACTTAGCAAATGAGAGCTTAGGTAAAAAAAACTAGAAAAGATGCTCACACCTAAACTTGCTTTTTTCAAATACCGTTTCTGAAAGAAAAATGAAGGAAAAAATCTTTACTGATCTGCCATCTCTGAAAACTCTGAGTATTCTTTGCAAGCTGAAATAACTCCCCCCAAATACAAATTATACACAAACATCTGAAATGAGAAACTCCAGTAATTTTGTTAGACAACACATAATAGCCAACAAACGTTTTGTGGTTGCAACACCTGTTCATAACCCTACCAAACTGTGTGCTTCCACAATGTGGCCTGTCTCATATGCTTTCTTTGCAACCACACATTCTGGCACTTTCTTAACATTTCTTAGTCCTTATAATATAAGGCAGAATTCTCATAATGGGCGACTTTGACAGAACTCCACCTTAATACACAGGCAGCTGGTACATGTGGAGCTGAAGCCCCTCCAGTTATATCCAAACCACCTCCCAACACAGGTTTTCATTTCTCCATAAGCAAATAACTTTTCGAACACTATTTGATAAAATGTGGAGTTGGCTGATATTTTCCCTGTATCTGATGAATCCCAGATTTGTGGGACACAAACATATTGATTATGATTTATGGGGGCTTTCATATTTCAAGTTCTAGGACAAAATGCTGCTACAATCAGCAAGTCCAACACTTCATTTGAGGCTGGATCCACGACAGATTGAAGTAACAGCCGTACAGATACGGGCAGACACTGAAAAAAATTATTTTGGGTATGGATTCATGTTGCAGCTAAGCTGAAATATTGGCATCCTCTTTCACTCTTCTGCCCTCAACCCAATTCAGTTCTGAGGCCATATGGCTCTAAGTAGGAAAAAGGAAAAATTAAAAAAAAATAATTGAGCCACAGAAAAAAAGCCAGAAAAAAGATTATTTGCATCTATCTTCATAGTATTACAACACCAGCTATTAGTATCTTTTCAGTGTCCATGAATAGCAAATCCTCCAAGAGGCAGATTTTTGTCAGACATCACTGGCATCCAGCAGAACACTGAACAAAAATTCCCTGCTAGTTGAGGGATGAGGCCCAACTGGATTCACCAGGTGTTGGAATTCTCTTCAAGTTCTTAATGGGATGTACACGGAAATAATCAAATAGAAATGTCTTGACCTTTAAGAGGTAACAATAGACATAGAAGATTAAGAGCTGCTGCTTTCTTCACTGAATTGTAAATCGCAGACACCCGCTACAAGGCACAAGCTTCCACACAGGAAAACAACAAAAAAAACTCCCACAGAAGCTTAAAATCTTTGTGTTCCATGGAGCACTTTTGGGGAAACAACAGCTTGAGAAAGAAGAAAGGTCACAATAAAGCAGTGAGAAAGTGATAGAAGGATATGATGACAATTTGGAGGCTTTGATTATTCAGTCACACATTTCAACCTGGTGCCCTGAATTCTCCATTGCAAAACTGCTTTGTTTGACCTCTGCGCAGGAAAATCAGACACTCAATTTTACTGCACATCACGGTGGGGTAGCAGCTGGACTCCATGAACTCGGAGGTTTTTTCCAGCCTAAATGATTGTATGATCTTTGAATTTGGGTCTGCAATCATCACCTCAAGAAAACTCAGGTGAAAGAACCAAGTTTATGTTTCCTCGAGAGCTACAAACCCTTTGCCAAGAAACTGTCAAATACTCTGATACTTATTCCAAGGTAAATACAAGGGTTCTTAGTAACCAAATGTAATCAAGAGAGACTGATATGTTTTTCCTCCCATTTGCATACAGGTATATTAAAGTCTGTCTTTCAGTAACAGAACTGGGTGATACATCTGTAACTCAGCTGTATGAAATGCCATCAGACAGGCACCTTCTTTAGTCCAAGAGGATGCCATAGCCCATCCTCAATGAAATCACATTTCAGAAGAACAGTATATTCCCTTCAAAAAACCAAATTAACCCAAAATAAAAAAATCTCCCCAACAGCATTTTAACTAGCAAATGAAAAAGAAAAAGCCACTTAATGATCTCAAGATTGTCAGAGCTTAATTTAGTTTTAGGGGAAGGAAAGGGAGGTAGAACATAGGACAGTGTTCAATGCAAATTTTATAAAGGTCTACTTACTTCATAAATGTGCATTTATGATTTTAAGGGAAGCTTATTTTTGCACAAGAACACCTGGAAGAAAATGTATTTCCTTTAATTTTCTTAATGTACAGGTTGCCATCATACTTTTGTTCCTCACCAGGTTTTAACTTTCCTTGCCAAAGCAACATATAAAAGAATAACAAGACTTCTACTCAAACACAAGGAAGAGATTAATTTATACACTGGTTAACTAAGCAGAAATCCAGAATACAACCAAAAAAAGCCCCAACCACCTAACTGGTTGAGTTTGAAATTCTGCTTTGATGGATAAGGAAGTTGATGACCTAGCAATCCCAGTTTTCCTGGTTCAGAATCTTCTGTTTCCTCACAGTGATAAAGGTAACAGAATAGTACATTTAGTCCTTTTTTCTGCAAGTCTTTAAGTGCATCACCATCACGCTTAAGCTGGAAGCCAAAGCCAACAAAATAACACTGGATGTTCTTCTGCAGGTCCTCACTGCTCACAAAACCGTATCATTAGAAACAGCTAAAGGTAAGAAGTGTAAGGATACTCTCAGCTAAGACTACCTACCTTGCCTATCCTCCTATGTTACAGAAGGGAGGAAAGAAAAAAAGGAGGGAGGGGCAGCAGAGTAACAGTGCTGGAAAATGAGTATGATGAGGGAGTAGAAATGAGAACAAAAGGGAAGGCACGTTACAGATGAAAATCACTGCCAATTGTACTGTTCCACTTCTACAACAGTGCTTTGTAACAGGGCTGCTAACATTTTAGGTCAACTCAACAAGAGCCCCTTAACCAGATTCTTATTACCTTCCAAAAGAGAGGGGAGAATAAAAAAAATCTCTGATCATCTAGCACATCAGACATGGCAAAGATAAGAAAATGGGTCAATTTGTTTTACCCTCCCAATGCAGAAAGGTTCAGAGGACTCTGGGTGCCCAATCTAAGGCCTGAGGGCATCGTGAGGAAAGGGTGAAAAAGGAATAACAGTTCCTGGGTAACCTGTTCTCGGTGTGCTGAATATAGAAGCACCATGTGGTCTAGCCTGGTTTGACTGGCACATGGCTGTGGCTCCAGGAAGGGGGAAAAAGGCCAACTGGCAGCGTAGAGGAAGACCAATCTGGGCTGCTGAAAAATGGCAAGACATTGCCACTTGGGTAGAGAAGTTAACTGTGGAAGTCTGTTGTGTAGATGCCCATGTCCCCAAGAGTCAGGCTACTGAGGAGCACTGAAACAACCAACAGGTAGATCAGGCTGTAAAAATAGAGGTGTCACAGATAGATGTGGACTGGCAACATGAGGAAGAGTTGTTCCTAGCTTGATGGGCCCATGATGCCTCAGGCCATCAGGGCAGAGATGCCACCTGTAACTGGGCATGACACCAAGGAGTGGATTTCACCATGGACAGTATCTCCCAAGTCATCCACGATTGTGAGACATGTGCTGTGATCAAGCAGGCCAAGCAGATAAAAGCCCTATGGTACGGTGGGTGGTGGTGGAAATATAAGTATGGGGAGGCCTGGCAGATTAATTACATCACACTGCCTCAAACTCATCAAGGCAAGCACTACATGCTCACAATGGTAGAAACCACCACGGGATGGCTGGAGACCTACCCTATGCCTCACACTACTGCCCATAAGACCATCCTGAGCCTTGAGAAGCAGCTCCTTTGGCAGCACGGTACAGCCATGAGAATTCAGTCCGACAACAGGACTCATTTCAAGAACAGCCTTATAGACACCTGGGCTAGAGAGCATGGCATTGAGTGGGTGTACCATATTCCTTATCATGCACCAGCTGCTGGGAAAGTTGAGCAGTGCAACGGACTGCTTAAAACCACCTTGAAGGCACTGGGCAGGGGGACTTTCAAAAACTGTGAGCTGCATTTATCAAAGACCACCTGGTTAGTTAACACCAGAGGCTCCACTAACTGAGCTGGACCTGCCCAATCTGAACTCTTGTGAACAACAGAGATAAGGTTCCGGTGGTACACATGAGAGATACCCTGGGAAAAACTGGATTAATTCTGCCTCAAGCAAAGACAAATCCATCTGTGGGGTTGTCTTTCTCAGGGACCAGGTTGCACCTGGTGGGTGATGCAAAAGGATGGAGAGACATGATGCATCTCATCAATCACATGAAGATGCGCCAGGGCTGGCGGCACAGCGCCCCCTGCAGCCATGGGGGAATCACTGCACCTGCCCTGCCCGGCCGGGAGCCAGCAGCGCCCCTGCCGGCTGTGACCGGAACTGCACCAAGGGGAAAGTGCCTCTGCTGAGACAGGGCTGGTACTGGGTTTCTGCTTCTGTCTGTTGTTGCTGTCGTTGTTGTTTATTGTTTGCCTTGTTACGTAACGTACATACATACATATACACATACATATATATGTATGTATGTATACTAGTGTATATGTACATATATATACACTAGTAAAGAACTGTTATTCCTTTTCCTGCCTCTATGTCCGAAAGACCCGTAATTTCAGAGTTATCATAATTTGGAGGGAAGGTTCCAAGGGAGGTTCCTGCCTTCCTTGGCAGAAACCTGGCTTTCAAACCAGGATAAGGACTTTGAACTCTTAACACCTATGTTAACTGCCATCTCTCTTAAGTCTCTCGTTTATGAATTAATTGTGCTGAGAACATAGCAAGGTTTTGATAAAACCTCTGCTCTAGCACTTTCCCATAGGTGAATGAGCAGTGACAGTCTGCTCCCTTTCTAAGGAACAGGCTTTTCACTTGAAAAAATGGATCCCTTGTGTACGGTTACCGTGAACCTTGAAATAGTAACTACTCCAAGCCACAAGACTGTTTTATGACAAATAAACCAATCAATAAATGAAACCCCTGCTTCCCTTCAAACCCAGCATGAGTATTTTAGTCACAAACTGGACCGAAGGACACGAGACAGCCTGAAGGACGTCAGCCAGGTGTCCAGACCTGTGCTGGGTGTTAACGTGTGAGAACAAGCTTTGAAGAGTTACTCAGTCTCCATGGGCATTTGGCAAGCCCCAGGTATTATCACACAACTAACAGTTTCTGTTGGAAAGCCCAGGAATTAGGCAAGGAAGATGCTGCAGGTCAAGTTCCACAGACTGCCATCTGTCTCCCCAGTCACAACAGTTCTTCCAACTGACAGCCTCAGATCATATTTATTTCCATTTCCAAGACTTCCATAATAGAAAACTACCATTTTAAGACCAGAAAAAACTTAACTCCCAAATACCACGATTTATCACAAGAAAAATAGGTGCAAGTGTGTGGGTGTTTCTTCCTCACCCTACTTCACACAAAGAAATTTAATACCACATCAATACTGTTGGTGTAACAAAAGGACCTAAACTTTTCAGCTCTGACTACTACCTTTAGGTTTTATAAGAAAGCTGTTCTGCCAAAAAAATAGTATTTTTTATGAATTTATTTTTTAAAAAGCCCAATCAAACTAATTACAAAAAATATTTGCTGAAGTATTGCTGGAATATTTGCACTAGCCAAAGATGTCAGACATTAAATACCTTTACTTTTTTCAGGAAATACTTCATAGCTGCTATCTTCCACTCAGGAATTACGTGTAGTACCTCAAAATGTGCTAAAACCCTCCGACCCTTGCAAAAAAACCACCAACACAATAAAATCCCAGAGAAAGCTTCCTTGTCATACACACAACTTCTTTCTTTCTTAGATGGGAAATAAAAAATTGGGATAAAAATCTCATGAGAGTCAGCTTTTAGTCTAGGCAGATGCAAACATCTGAAGGGGAACCAGAGCAACCAGCCCACTGACCACTCCATGTAAAATGCATCCTTTGCCACTAAAGCTCAGCCAGGCTCAGAAGAAACCTATAAGGAATGTGGCAGGAAGTGGAAAATGCTCCTCCCCAAATCAACTGAGAAATAACTGAGGTTATAATTAAGATGACAAGCTACTTTTCTATCTCCAAACTAATCCTGCAGCCTGTGTGGTAGAAGCCATTGAGAACAGTGTTGCCCATCTGGGAATCGGTGGAGTAATAGAATAGATCTGAATTACCGAAAAAAATCTCTTCAACCTCTTTACTGCAGGTAATCTCTGTTTAGTTTCAGCTTAGTTCACAGAATCATTAAGGTTGGAAAAGACCTCCAAGATTATAGGGCCCGAAGTAAGACCAACCTATAAATTCCTAGCAAGCAGAAGAAAACCCAAATCCACATACTTCTTTCAAGCTGCAGAAATTCAGACCAAGAAAACCTTGTACCATTCACATATTGGTCAAACACCACCTCGAAGTTAGTACAACCCTATTTTTCTTCCTGTAGTTTTTATCCGATTTTTACTGAGTGCAAATCCTGTGTTGTGCATCCAAATAGCCCAGACTAACTGGATCCAGATAGCAACAAGCACCAAAAATTTCCAAGAAAAGAAACAAACTTATGTTCTTGTAAGTCCCTGAACTGTTTGCTGAGGGCACTGCCACCACCACCACCAGACCTAAAAGACTGAGCCAACACAAGCTGACACCAGGTCTTCATCGCTACATGAACATATAACAGTTTTATCTTTGACTGCTTCTACATACCTTGTCCTTAGATGAATCAAGGAGCAAGTGACAAATCTTCCTGCACAGATAACCCAGAAAAAGCAAAAAACAGCCGAATTCCAAAGTGGTGTACAAGTACATTTAGGTACATAAAAATATATACATATATATGAGGCACTATCATAGAACAAGTACAGGCTTTAAAATGCACATTGGTGCCTTTCCTACAGAATCTCTACTGCAGGTAAGAATTTTTTTAAGAACTGTTTATAACCTTAGTTCTCTTTCAGAGCAGAGAAGAAAAAACCACACCAAACCTCCAAAACCAACCAACAAACAAACAAACCCCAAACCACCAGTGTTTTATAGTTACTAATAAACAACCTGAAGTACTGGAGCTTCACAGCATCCCCACCATACTCTGACACAGATCCTGCTAGGTTGATTAGGGAGCTCTGCATCTTTCCATTACATCGGAAAGCTGCAGCTGCAGAGTCTTAAAGCAAGCAAGCCTAGTTCATGGATCCATCAGCTGAAACTCAGCTTAGGTACCTGGCATGGTCTCAAAATTGTCCTTATCTCCCCAGAAGGCTGTGGCAGACTTCTTATTTTCTTTACAAAATTTACTAATTTTTTTCAACAAGAAAGAAATTAGTGTTGCTATAACAAAGCAACACAGTAGCATCATAGTAGGGCCACTTTTTATCCCGAACTATTATTTTTCTAGTAGATGAAGAATACAAACAATGTCAAACAAGAGGTTAGGTTCTCGTAAAGCTGAAGTAATTCTAACAGTGCACATGACTGGAATTGTAGCATAAACTGGCATTCCATCCCCATCCAAAACTCTTCTCAGCTGAATGCTCTACTTAGGATTTTGAGCTGTCTTTAGAAAGTACCAATGTACACATGTCTCCATTCATCTCTACACCTCAACACAAACACTTTTCCCAACTTTTGCAAATGATCCTCAGATGAAAAACCAGAGGAGATTAACGATCTTCCTGACTTATTTTTTACAGGTGAAAATAATGTAATCAAAGAGAACAGACATCATTCCTGCCTCATCACAACACACACAATATTTCAATTAACAAAGTACACAGACAAAGCAGAAAGGAACTTGCTCTCATGTTTCTCCTTTTCTCTTTTTCCCTTAACACTTCCTCTCAAATGATGGGAACATCCGGCCAAGTACTGACCTTCTCTAACTTGAGGCATATTCAGCATAAGAAATCTTAGACTGCTATTCCTTCCTCTCCAAGTAGGCAAGTTCTGAGCATTAATGATGGAGGGATCCATTAAAAGCAGCCCATACAATCATCAAGCAATGGCAGGATACGAGCATGTTACATATTACCAGTTGCTGAAAAACTACTTGCGAACATTTTCCATCTTAGGAAAGACAGAAAAGGAATCACATCTAAGCTCATAAACTAAGTCTTCAGAGTGATCAAGGAACTCAAGCTCACATTACCCCTTTATCCAATCACCCCGTTAATCCAGCAGCTACACAGCAATATACATCCCACATCAGACCCACAGCACTAGGACAGTGTGCAATCACTTCAGGTGTCTCACAGGTTTAACATACTGCAGATCCACCTATAAAAAAATACTTTATCAGTTAAACAAACACACAGTCAGGAACTACACAGCAGAGGAGCCAGCCCCAGGATATCCCTGCACGTGTCAGCAGGCACACAGGAAGAGCTACTGCACCCAGCACGGCCACGGAGCACACGGTCCCAGCTCACAGGCAGGAACTCATCTTGCACATGCAGCCGGGCATGCCAGGTACTGCTTCCGACCGTGCCAGCAGACATGCAGCGACAGGTTACACTTGGACAACAGTCACCCATCCTACTCTTCTCCCCTGCCTCTGCACCAAAGCTTCCACACTGGAGGTGACGACAGCAGACCTGTGAGTAACTTCCGAAACCGTGTGACTTGAATCAGGCAGCACATACCGGTGAAATAGCTCCAGTCCTGCCCACCTGAACCTGCTGATCTGAAAACTGCAACATCTGAGGAGCACACTGAATGCTTCTAAATCCCAAAACCACAGATGGTATGAACAGGTTTTTAGCTCTTCTATTCAAGGGTACAGCTTGACAGTGTAAGTGGGGAAAATGCAATGAGCAACTGCTCCCAGAAAATGCTGCCTTGGTCACTTCCACCCCAGCATGCCCTCCTGTACCAAGCGCTCATACCTGCCTGTCTGCAGGGCAGCCCACGCCACGCCAGAGAATCAGTATGCAAAAATCCTTCCCCAGCTCCTCGTTAAAGATTCCACGACTACTACCCATAGGGATCACAGAAGGGCTGTTATCACCAAACAGGTGACCCGGAGGTGGAAGGGATGTCTCCTTTTGGGGGCTGAAAATCCATCAAATGATCACACTGACCCTTTGCCTGGCACTGAATATTGTCACCTCTGGACCCATTAATACGCAGGGCTGGAGTCCCTCTACTCTGGAAACAGGCAAGGAGAGCTGGGGATGTTCAGCCCGGAGAAGACTCTAAGGAGACCTCAGAGCTCCAAGAAAGCTGGAGGGACTTTGGAAAAGGGCCTGAAGTGACAAGACAAGGAGAACGGCTTCCCACTGGCAAGAGGGCAGGGTTAGACGGGATATTGGGAAGAAATTCTCCCCTGTGAAGGTGGTGAGGGCCTGGCACAGGTTGCCCAGAGAAGCTGTGGCTCCCCCATCCCTGGAAGAGTTCAAGGCCAAGTTGGATGGGGCTCGCCCACAGCAGAAGGATGGAACTGGATGAGCTTTAAGATTCCAACTCATACCATTCTAAGAACCTGTGGTTCTATAAAAATGGAGCGAGCATCATCATATTCCTGCCTGTATACACAGTGAAGCACAAAAAAGTTGGAAATTAATGACAGATAGAGAGGGACAGCTTTAAGGTCTTAGCTCCAGCTAGGAACAGATATTAAAACTAAAATAAAATTGTCTTTCCAGAGTATCCAGCTGCACACTAACTGCCCATTTGGAAGCGCTCCTGAGGGGCCTC
>VZTR01008846.1:83658-100142 GCA_013400775.1 Chaetops frenatus
ACCGCCCCGCGCAGCCGCTGCCGCAGCCCGGGACGCGCGGCCCGTGCCAGGGGCGGGACGGGGCCGTGCCGCTGGGGAGGGGCCACAGCACAGCCCGCCCGCTCCTGGAGCCAGCTACTGCCCTTCTCATGCTCCCTTCCCTTTTCCCAGTGCCTTGGCACCTGCTGTGCTGAGACCCCTTTCCTGAAAATACCCAAACGGCCCTTTCCCTCCCCAAGTCTTCCTCCCAACGGAAAATAGGAACTGTGACCGAGCGTGAGCCCACGGGGCCCACCCAGCCCACCGGGTGTCCCACGATAAGGCATGGACACTTCCACGGCACAGAAGTCCACTCTGAGAGCCTGGCTGTAAAGTGGTGCCTGGGACCGCATTAAAGGGAAAAAAAAATTTAGTAAGAGCGTCTTTTCTAAAGCCAAGCACCTCTCAAAGGGCACTAGAGAACAGCAGGAAGCGTTTGGGTTGCAGGCTGTGTTGAGGCAGTAGCTTTTCCCTGTTCAACCATAGGTTCCAGGATGAGTGTGTGGCAGGGCACCACAGCTTGATGTTCTGGCATTCCTGCAGCCTCCCAGAGGCTCGGGCAAAGGCAAATCCTGGATTTTGGGTCCTGACCACCCAAACTGCTCTGCCAATAACTTTCCTAGAACTGGAAAATAGGATAATCTGGGGAGTAGTCTTCTGCCGACAACTGCGTCTGTCCAAAACACTTCTCCTGTTTGGGATGGTTGGGTGCATGTTGGGGTTTCCACTTTATCTACTCACATTACTGAGGTCAACTCATCACAGGAGAGGGTGCCCTGTGTGGCTGCCCTTCCGAGGGCACAGACACCACACCAGCACTAGGAAAACCATGCTGCTTAAAATGTCATCCCTTACCTTGGGCAGAGACATTTCTGCTTCCACTACCCTGTGGGTACCGGGGAGCTGATGGGAATGCAGCCACAGGGAACACAGTACCTGTAGCTCAGATCCTACTGGGTTGGATTCCTTCTCTGCAGATTTGTTTTCTGAACAGGAGGCTGCAGCATCTACCCCTTACCCCCATGTCCCGTCTGTGTCCCTGGAAATAGTGACTGCCCAAGGAGACTCTTGGAGGGAGGAGGTGAGGCAGGGAAGCACTGACTGCCCCAGAAAAGTTCCTCTGAATGCAAAGCCCTGCCATGGCTCAGGAAGAGCCCTGCATATTCTGGGACATAAAAAAGCCCCTGTAGATTGATTTTAAAATGTGCCAATGCAAAGCCAAATTCCCTTGAAACAGAACAGATCCCTAGGATGTGCCAACTGTCCTTTAAGTGTAGTTTTTAATTGTCCACCTAGAAGTGCCAGATTTTAAAACTGGTCATTAATTTGCATTTGCAATGTCAGTACTGACTGGCTAACTCTGAGCACAGGCCCTCAGGCCTCACAGCCCTCCCTTCAAGTGTGTGCAGTCTGACAACGCTGCATCAAGTGTTAGGACTCTTAGAATGTGATTTTTAAAAGAAATATGATGCAGTCACTGAGCCAGCTTGAACTTAGTTCAAATTAGTTTGGACCTCTGGACAAGTTAAGTTACTTTTGCCAAGCTTTTACACCAAATCAGGTACTGTTTGTTCACAGCTCTCTTAAATTTATGCCAAATCAGTTCAAGGGTTCTCCTACAGCTGTCAGAGGGTAATAAGCCTGTACACGTGCCAAGATCTAGCTCTACCACATTTTTTTTTCCAGAGAACCAAATGGTGATCTACCTGACAGATAAATATGAGTTTAGCATGACAAAAGCAGTTAACTAAGGAATAAAACAATCTCAGTTAAATGCCAATATATAATTCTCAATACCCAGTAGAGAAAAATCTTTTAATAGGCTGCAGCAGAACAATGTGCTTCCAGAAGAGACTTTTCTCATGCTCCAAAGTTAAACACCATGTCTGCTTCAAAGGTAGAGATTTTACATTTCCAGAGGTTTAAAATATTCTGGTATTATAATTCTTCCTATGCCTTTTCTAAAGAAATATAGAAATATCACAAAAAAGTCTTACTGAGCATGATACTTGGATCTCTCTCATTTTTGCACTGAGACATTGTGAATGAAAATGGGTGTACCAACAGAGCACCTCTTTCCTCTTCTCTGACAAGCAGCTTCATACAGATTTGGAACTGCCTCCCTGAAGGTAGCTACAGCATAAGATACCAGACAGAGGCAGGATCACTTACATGAGATGTAGATAGAGTTCATAGGTTTCATTTGGTATGTTTTGCCAAAAATGCATAGAGTTAAACAAAATTATGGGCCTTTTGAACTAGAAAAATGAAGATAAAAGTATCCAGAATAAATAGGACAGACAGACATAGGACTTATGTACTGAAAAACCAGAAGAGCAAACCCTAAATTCATAGAAGACTACAGGTATCTTTGATATATTTGAGAGTATTTGAGCTATTCCTTTAATTGGAATGATCCTACAGAAATATTAAAACCCAAGCAATTTTAGAAACAGTGAAAGAAATAAACAGGTATGGTGGAAACAAACAACCACACATTGTAAGAATTCACTAATAAAATGCCATTTTAATAACTTTTTTTACAAGGAATCCACCTATACACTATAGAAAAATAAACACCACAGAGACTTTTTGCAGCTTACAATACAGCGATGCAGGCACACGTCAGCTGTTGACTTAATTTCACATGACAATGTAATATATTGTTCTTAGTGAAAACTAAGTCCCTCTTAAAGTACTAAAATATAATAAAAAGAGTCATATAAAAATCTGCTGTAAAAGCACTGCCCTTTAGTCAGTTGCATGGGAGATTGCAAGTGCCTCTGTTGAGTGAGGACCAACTCAGAGGAAGCAGGAGCTTGCAGGACAGATTTCATAAGACCATCACTTTTTTGGGTTTCTCTGATGACGTGAACTTGGCACTTGCCCTAAATTAAAAAAAACAGATCAATATTAGAAAACGACTTGTGTTATGAAGCAACAGTGTACAATTAGCAGCATGTTATTTCCTCAAAGCACTTCATATGAGCTACACTGAAAGCAATTCCAATTTTCATGAGCCATCTAGGAGCAATCTCAAGCAGGATTTGAAAGCCTAAACATCTGCCAAAGCAAACCTTCATACCCTGGGACCAGTGCTCCATCACAGGCCTGCTTTACCCCCAGTGACAGCTCAATTCTGCCACTCCTGTGGTGATTCTGTTGCTGGGCAAGGTCTTGCCACTGAGTAGATGTCCTAATGTTCACTAGGAACTGGGAAATCACTTGGCTGACATCACTATTCTAAAGACTGCAGCATCATTCTCTAATGCCTGGACATTATTGTCCTGGTAACATGGAAATGACACAAATTATATGCCCTTCTCACAGAACTGATGTTCATGGTGTCCCAGCAGTGGAGTACTTATTCTATACTTGGAATGAAGCAAAATGTGTTACTTCCATAAAGGCTGACAGGTTTCAAGTCTAAAATCTGTTTATCTATCTGTATCAGCCATGCAGCTGCAGTATTTGGGAAAAAACTCAAAACAAACAAACCCACAAAGTCATGGTAGTAAAGTTTCTAGGTAAAGTCCTGCTGAGAACAACGTCAAAGTTCCCAAACTCTTCAGGACTTCAGGATGATGTGATAACAGTTTGTGAGTTCCTCCTTAGGATAAGGTGTTTCTGTGCTATAACCAACATGTAGAAAAAGTAGGTAATTAGACTAATTAAACTAAGCAAATTTGGTCTAGAAATTAGGTGGAACTGTTTTAAATTGCAAAGCTAAGTGCCACTAGAATCCTTTGTGTGCTCTTTGATAAATATCAGAACTAGATGGCTGTATTTACCAGCCTCCAAATCTTTTTTTAAAAATCTGCTATGAACATAAGGAAGTGATAAATAAGGGAAGGATTACAGTTTGTGTTGCAGAGAAAGCCCTGCTCAGCTATTACAACAGCTCTGTTTGATTTTAAAGCAAATTAACTCTGCACAGCTGCATTTAAACTGCAACATTTGCTTGTTTACTCTTGGGAGCAGGAGGGGGGCAGAAATTAAATGAAATTATTCAATCTTATCTCTTTCACTATGAACTTAGAGAAATGCCACACCTGGACTAGTTTTAGATATGATTCGGATAGGTTTCCTTTCAGAGACTGACTTAGTTGTTACCCCCCAATAACGATAATTATTCCTTAAAATGATGCTGTTTATTGGCAATGTGTACAAAGAACGTTGCTAAAAGCAGCCCAGACCTGCAGGAGCTGTGAGGGGTAAGAAGGTGGGTTCTTACCTGGCTGCATCCCTTGCAGCCTTTGCTGGATCACCTCCAAGCGATGGAGATATTCTGTGAGTGACTGTTCAGGATCCTGAGGTGGCACAAGGGACTTTTCTGGAGCTGAACTTGGGGACGGATGCAATCTTAAAAGGAAAACAAATTATTTTCTTCTCATGCTATACTCTCCAATATATCCAGAAGTTACATTCATATAGGCAGGAATTCTGGGCAAAGAAAACTGGAACTACCACCACCCCTTCCATCTGTCTAGCTGTTCCTAGAAACAAGAGCAGTAACAGGCATTGTTTAGCCTGCCCTGGATCTACATCAGACCTGAGCCACCACTAATCCAGTCCCACTGAGCACCAGTCAGGACTGCTGCTATTAATATCCTGTTCCATATCATGCAGGTGACTTTACTTAGCAGGGCTGTCAGACACATGCCACAAGAGAGGAACAGGGTGGGGAAGAGTTAAGTCTTTTAGTAGTGCTTGCAGGTCTCCAACTCTCCAAAACGTTTTGCTAAATTCCACACAATAACCAGAAGACTACCTGACTGTTTGTGACAAGCACAATCTGTCCCCTCAAACCACCTCAGCAACGTTAAAAAACCCCCTACAATAATTTGAAGCATCTCCTGTCTTTGCAGACTGACCTGTTCTGTGAGCGGGAGGAGGACCGTGGGGAGAGGCTCATGAATCTTGCAGCACAGGTAGTTCTGTGGCACAGCCCTTTGTCCCTGTCCCGGGTAGGGGGAGAGCTGACAGGAACACCTGGGGCCTGCTGCTCTTTCAGGACTTCTGTTCTAGCACCAGAGGCTGTGGTAAATATGAAGGGTTAAAAAAATATGCACTAGGAACCATTGAGAACAGGTTATCATAAATACATTCATTAAACCCATGGAAATGACAGCAGAGTATATTTTAGCTTGGTTTTAAATGCTGGTAAAATACACTTTCTACAGCCAGCTGCTTTTTTTGGTTTGGATGGGGTTTTTTTGTTTTAACCATATTTAACAGAATTGTGATGCTATTTTGTAGTAAGGTAAAAAGTTCAGCATTTGAGGATTCAAGTTTCTTAGGAATCACCCCACGGTGGGTTTACGTACAAAGCTGGTGCTTTCTTTTAAAATAAGTATTTCCAGCAACTTACAAACAGTGAAAATTGCATTGTACTAGGTAATGAAAAACACACTATTTAATCTGAATTTTGTTTAGTATTGAAAAGGCACAGGTAATGGAATTTTACATTAAGGGCAACAGTTCCCCAATACTGGGTGCTGCATTAAGATGTCTGTTGTTATTCTTACAAAGGCACTCATCAGTAACTCACAGGAACACTCAAGTGTTCCTCAAGTAACTCAAGTCCTTATTGACCTGCATCACACCATCTATCCATCTACTCTACAGATGTATAGTGGCCAAATAAACAGATTTTCCCACTTTGGTTTTGTTTTTAAATGAAACATCACCGAAGAGAAATTACAAAGAAAACAATGTACTTGTTGAAACATGTACCTCTGTTACCTCCTATACTGTGAGAAATGCTTTCACCCTGTGTGCTCTTCCTGCCAACTTTGTTCCACTTCTTCACCAAAAACTTCAACCTTGGTAAGAAAAGGAAGTTGTACAAGCATTAAGAATAAGCAGAAATACATTAAATTATGATGTTATTCGCTGGTATGGAACCTATTAAGCAACATAAGTAATAATTGTGGGAATGACAGGAGAATTCTTCAAATTCAGTCTTTTGAATGCTGCCTTAGCCTATTTTACCCAGCAATGATCCTTGAACTGCTGAAAAGACTTGCTTGTTTTGGCTCTGCTCCAAATCTCCAGAGAGCTCGTCCTACCTGAGAGGAGGAGTTTGGAGGTTACTGCAGGATTTTGGAGGTCCTGCAGCCTTTGCTGTTATTATGGCATTCATGTCAAAGACTCTGTGTCATCTCCTGACAGAAACTTGCTAGTAATCATTTTTACTAGACAAAGAAATTGCTCAGAGATAACCACCTATTACATTTAAAACTGCTTTTTTTTTCATTAAATGGGCTTAAAGCCATTGGGAGATGGCATGTTGTCTCAAGTACAGTTAGCAAAACCCATTTGATAGTGACAGAGCATGATAGAATCACATCCAATGAAACACATGCTTCTGGATTCCAGAGAGAACCATCCCTGACAGATCACATTCTGATACAAGACAGACTATCCTGTGAGACCAAAGAGATAAGAGTCAGTCCCAATGGACTTCAGTTTGTAATGCTGTGCACTGGTTCCCAAATATATTACCACTGGGTATCACTCAAGTAGCTTTTTCATAGAATTACAGAATGGTTCAGGCTGGAAGGGATCCTAAGGAAGCCCACCTTCCTCCATCCTCCTGCCATGAGCAGGGATACCTTCCACTATTCCAGGTTGCTCCAAGCCCTGTCCAACCTGGCCTTAAACACTCCCAGGGATGGGGCAGCCACAGCTTCTCTGGGCAACCTATGCCAAGGCCCCACCATCCTCATAGGGAAAAATTTCTTCCCAATAACCCATCTAAATCTGCCCTCTTTCATCCTAAAGGCATTTTTTACAAATCTTTAGAACAGATCAAACTCAGCTAACAAGTCACACTTGAACCAGTTCTGGAGATTGCTTCTGCTCAATGTTAATGTAGGATAAGCCACAGAAATTATCAATTTTTTAAGTTTCCAAGAAAACATACGAGAGACAGGGAGTGTTTTGGCTTTACCTTGAGATGGCAATGATGGCTCTGACTGCACTCCTGAACTTGGTGAAAGGCCGGGAGTGTGACGCAGAGAGCTGCAGGTCTGCAGGTGAAGGATAGATTCCCATGCGGGAGATGAGAGAGAGAGTTGCTTGCTCACAGTCCTGAAAGCCACCAAGCAGCAGCAAGAGATATTTCTTCTGATAAACTAGAGCCTTTCTAAAGCTCTCTGCTCGAATGTACTTTCGATATAACATCTGCAACTGCACAAAGAAAAAAAAGTTTTAAAAATATTCAATTTTTTCCCACGGTTTCAAAAACCCAGCCACAAACAAGGTGTCTTCAGGTTAAATGTCCAGGTTGAGGACACAAGGGCAGCCAAAACAATTCTATACACCACTAAAACCCACCCAAATGTGGAGCATCAGTCCTCCTTAAATCTCCTGAATGTTTTCAAGCAAAACTATCATACTCAAAACTCTAAAACAGTTTAACTCTTTAATAAAGAAAATACATCTGCTTAAAAAAAAAATTTGCCAGAAAGCATGGTGGGAGAGATGTCTATCAAATTTGATTACAATCAAAGTGTCAGAAAAATAAGAAGTACTTAAGACTAGTCAGCAAGGATTAAAAATACTATGTGTTTTCTATTTTCAAGCTTAGACAAGAAATCCAAGTCTCCCTCTCATTTAAGAGTGGAAAGAAATTCCAAAGATCCAAACTACTTTTGATTCAAGTTCCTGTCTAACATTGAGAAAGTTCCAAAGGATGAGGTACATATGGGGAAAGTTTCTAACTTAAAACAACATATCAAACTGTTCATCTAGAAAATCAACCTTTTAAAATAGCAACTGAAGATTACTGCAGTAAGTGGAAGATAAATACCATAATTTGACAGATCCTTTTTTTTCCCCAGCAGATCAGGTTGACATGACACCTCCTGGCTGTGGCTCTGCTGGCTCTCCAAGCCTCAGAGACCCCCTTTACTGGCTATCCCCATCATTTTACCTTAGGACTGGAAGTTTCTGCCATTGGTTTGTTTTCCATTTCAGCATTGGCTTTAGCCAGCTGGGATTCTGCCTGTTTCAGTGCTTTCTGGAGTGTGTTCCTCTCTTGTTGCCAAGCCTCTCTTTCCAGCTCTTGAACAGGGTCAGCATCACATGTAGATCTCATCTAAAACAGAAACCTAAAGGAAGTGAGCCACAACGGGTCTTGCATATTACTTCCACAATCAAACATCTCAAACCGAGTAATAACTCAACTTTATAACATATTAAAACATAATAACAATGAGCCCGAAAACCAGTAATGGCATTTAGGTGTTAAACAGCACAATGGGAAACTGAAATGCACGAAAAGCCCGTCTTAAGAAGTAACAAATTTTTGTTCATCAGGCTAACCCTTCTCTGATTAGCCTTACAGGAATCCTTTAGTAACAGTCTCCCAAACTTTCAAAGGAAACAAATCATCTGACTTTCTTCTACATCCACAGGCAGCACAGAAATAGTGAAGATGTCTATGTACATCTAAAACAAGTTGCACATACAAGAACAAGTTGTGAAAAATTCTGAAAAATCACATATTCAATTCTGAGAGTCCATTGTCCAGAAAAGCTGTGGCTGGCCCATCCCTGGAAGTGTCCAAGGTCAGGTTGGACAGGGTTTGGAGCAACCTGGTCTAGTGGAAGGTGTCCCAGCCCATGGCAGGGGATGGAACAAGATGGGCTTTAAGGTCCCTTCCTACCCAAAGTATGCTGTGATTCTGTGAAACTGTGTTTTGTGATAAGTCATCTCTTGTAGGAAGGAGATCCAGGACTCCAGTTCCAATTCTTCGTGGAACTTCTGCCTTCCCAATCCTCTTTGTATCAACTACAAATTTACTGGTCATCACTTACATCAGTGCATGATGCAGTAGATCACAAAAGAAATAAAAGTGGGGTTTTTTTAAGGTAGTTGATGATTTATCCCTTGAAATAAAATCTATACATTAGAGAAGCCAGTACAAACAACTGACCCCAGTTTCTCCTAGCAACTTATTTCAGTACAATCTGTAGTATCTGAAGGAGTTCTACATGACTCATCTACATCCTTGACTCCTCCTGCACCATTTGGCAGCTGATAAGACCAGACAGCTCCATTTGGCACAGATTTTCCATGCTGACAGTTTGCCAGGTTCCCTGTCTGATACTCCCCAATTTAATGCAACTCAAGGAGGTAACAGCAGAAAATTCCTTTGGTCTCCTGAGCACGTGGTTCAGTACCTTAAAGGAATGGGAAATTTAGGGAGGAGACTGAAGGAAAAGGTGATTCTGGGAAAAAAAAAAAAAATCAAAGCCTGAAAAGAGGGCATAGAGGAGAGATTGTCTGTGCCCACAGAAGAAAAGCTATCCAGGTGGAGTTTTTGTTCCTAAGCTCTAGAAAGGCATGTGTCTTTAGAGTGCTCTACTGAACACTTCTTGTTAAACAAAATTTAAGTCAGGAAACTTGAGTTCCTTTATTTTTGTGAGGTCAGACCCTGAAGGAGGGATCTTTGCTCCATCAAGAGTTTTGTCTACGGTTGACAGCTCTAATGGTTTGTGAGAGGAAGGTTTAACCAAAAATAACCCCATGAACTTAGAGAAGTGGCTGCATCCCCCTTCTTCAAGGCTGGAGATGATCCATTTGGCAACCACCTGTGTCACTGCACAGGTGAGAGAAGGAAAATATTCACTGTATTTTGTAAGCAGGTAGACACAGAGAGAGCTGCAACATGCCAAGGTGGCTTGTCACACACCAGACTTGTGAACAGAAGATACAAAAACCTTTTCACATATCAGACAGTCACAGATCTCTGTCTATTGCAAGAGAAAGACATAAAACTGCAGTCATCTGGGGAATCACACGGAATCTAAAAGCTATGCTTTTATGTATTTTGTATCAACAGACCTGATCTTGGTCTTTGGTAATCCCTGGCCTTGTGTAAAATATTTGCAATACTGCAAACTTGGGTCAGAACAGCCCTCCTGAGATTACAAACCACTATGGTGCTTTTTGAGAAGTACTTGGCATTTTGGTGAAAAACAACTGTCTCTGGATGCATAAAGAAGCTACAGCAACACATCCCAAAGCCTGTGATCCTTGGACACATTACATGTCTAGGAAAAAAGTGCTGTCAGAAGCAGACTCTGCAATACAACAAAACCGTTGGACATTAAAATATGTTAATATTTTCCTTACCTGAGCTGTAGGAGGAGACAATAAATCTGATTTTAGTTCCCTTAATGTCTGCAGTAAAGAGGCTACAGCTTCATCATTTGATGCAGACCAGTAGGTAACCGTTCTGTTAAGACAGAAATACCTTTTCAGTACCAGGTTGATTTGTAAAAATGTTAACACACATTTAATTGCTTCTTCTCACTACGTGTCCTTTAAAGTTCTGAGGCTTTACTTATGCAATATTTACCATACAAATTACTACAAATACACTGAGAAATGAGCAAGTTCTGTTAGTTTTTAAGAATCAAGAGCTAAGCGTTCTCAGCCATGACCCACACAAATTAAGAAGCAGGATGGAAAGCAAAGCACTATTTTATGAACTCACTTATCTAGAGTTTTATATATAAACTCATTCAGGTGCACAGCCACAAAGAACAACTGCTGCCTTATCTTCTCCAGCTGTTGTTGCTGCTGTTGCAAGTGGGGTTTTTCAGTTTCTTTTGTCACAGGATGTATGGCACTTCCATCTTTGCTTGAGGCACATAAGAGTTCCTCCTGACAATTTGGAGTTGGAGGATTTCTTTCTCTTAATACTGCCAGTATTTCCTGCAGTTCTTTAATTCTTTGTTCATCCCTTTGGTGTTGCCGTTCCAAGTTTTGCTGTTTGAACAGAGTAAGTAGTAGTTAATTGCATCCACCATATATGCACTTAAGTAAGTGTCACCACACCTAATTAGCACATCCATCTGAGTGTTCCTTAACTGCCAGACCATTTCTGGGGGAAGGTTTACAGCACTGCTTTTCAGGGCCACCAGGAAGCCATTTAATGACACTGGAGTGGGCATTGTCTCCATCCAAGGAGAAATCCAGGGTGAAACCAATACTGTCACAAGCTATGATTGGGATCCTAGCTCAAAATAAGGGCAATGAAACCTAGTTTGGTTCCATCCTACATTTAACTCATATTCATTCCCACCTGTGAACAACCAGCAATTCCCAGCACAAGCAAGAATTTAAAGATCCACTTCTGTCAACAATAAACCCAGACACAATCCCTTGAAACAGCTGCATTTCAGAAAAGCAGAACAAAAGCTCATTTAATGCATTTTTCAGAATGCTTTAACAGAAGGAAACGTTCCAATCAAAACCACCATCCACAGGGTTAAATCCCAGTGGATGGCTATTTCAGCGTAAGGCTTTCTCACCAGTCTCTCCTGATCTCTCTGCCAGTCCTGTTTCTGTAACTCTGTCTGTTGCTGCTGTTTCCGCTCTCTCTCCCTCTCCTCTTTCCTGTTATTATCTTGCTCTTTAAGCAGTTTGAAGAGTGACTGCAGTTGTTCCCAGTCAACTTTCAGCTTGGCCTCTCTCTCCCTCTGGGCCTCCAAGGAACGGATCACTTCTTGCTTCTGTGCCTGAAGAGACTCCAGGGTGGCTCGCAGTTTGTCACTGACCTCTCTCTCCTTCTGGGTTTCCTCGCAGCAGATCTGTACCTCAGCCTCCAGCTGCCTTTTGGACAGGATGGCCTTCTGGTGCATTTTCTCAATAACAGCAGCAAGCTGCATAGTTCGGGCCCTCTCCTCTTCCAGTTGGGCTTGGAGCTCTCGGACGAAGGCTTGTTCCAGCAGTGACTCCCTGTGCTGACAGGAAGCACCTTCCTTCACTCTCATGCTCAACTGCTCTGTCAAAACACGCTCATGATTCAAGGAATCCAGAAGCTCCAAGGAACGATTTTTCTCAGCATCCAAGTTTTTCCGTAGCTCCCGCAGTTTGGTCTGTTCCTGGGACAGCAAGGCTTCGCAGCGGGAGTGCTCGATCTGCAGTTCCTTGCGGAGGTTATCTGTTACTGTTTTCTCGTGCTCCAAGGACACGGCCAGCTGGCAATTCTGCACCGACTGCACATCCAGGGCAGCCTGCAGCTCCTGGGCAGAAGAAGGGAAGAACACATTAACATTCCAGCACAAACACTCGTTTGTGGGACTGGCTGATATTTAGCAATTTTCAACCTCCTATTTTATCCAGAAAAATATTCAAGACTGAACTAGAGTAGTTCAGGTATTAAAAATAGTTTAATATTACAAGTGTCAGAAAAATGCTCCTTAGCAATCTGGCACCAAGCAACAAACCCCAAAATTATCATGTTAATGTATCTGACAGTACATTATTTCTTCTTCAGTTAGTAAGACCATCATTAGGATATAACTACTTTTTACATCATTCAGTCTCATTAATAAGTAACATCTGAAACAGCAATAACCCTGTTGTTTCAAAAAGAAAAATCTAAGCAGTAAGAGTAGATGTAAAGCTTCAGGACTTGGCAGCCCATCTCTTCAAAGCACAGAGTAGAGACTGATAAAAATAATCACAGAATGGTCTGAGTTATAAAGGACATGAAAGGTCATCTCATTCCCACCCCCTTCCATGAGCAGGGACACCTTCCACTAGACCAGGTTGCTCCAAGCCCTGTCCAGCCTGGCCTTGGACACTTCAAGGGATGGGGCAGCCACAGCTTCTCTGGGTAATCTGGCTGGTAGTCTGGGTCCCAGGGCCTCACCACTCTCACAGGAAAGAATTTCTTCCTTTATATCTAATCTAAATCCACCCTCTTTCCCTTTAAAGTCCATCCCTAGGTCCATTTTGGGAGCCAGCCTTTCTTCAGAAGGAAAGGCAGGTAGTGAAAGGGCAGTTGTAGGGTACTGCAGACAGTCAGAGCTGGCACTGCTGTCCTAGTAGGGAGATCTACCCTGCCCCCCACCTAGCCAGCACCACTGTTATCTCCTAGAAAGCCAGGTCAGATGTTAAATGGCAGAAGCTTTCCATGATGGGGCTTCAATCAAGATTTGTGAATGCCAAACTAATCTGTCGAACAGCTACCCCCGGGGCAATGCACTTTTATCCCGGCCTTGGCTACTCTGTCCTCCTTGCATGAGCAGGTTTCTGAAAAGGTGGAGGATGGTAGCAGTACTTCCTAACCATGCAGCAGTAACAAATATCCCAACAAAAATCACTCACAAACCTAAACACCTACCAGGAAGATGACAGAAGAAGCCAGACTAAAAGGAAATAATTAGGGAATTTAAGTAGGATTTTTTTGAGTTCTTTGAGAGAATTTAGTTTTGGGGTTTAAGAAATGGTTTATGTTAAATCTTCCTCCTTTTCCATTCACTGTAGGCTTTTTACAAGCACTGAGTCATTGCTATTACAGTCTTGGATAGAAAGCTGTTCAGTTGTTGTCTGTTCCATTTAGAAGAGAACAGGACGACTTTGGTTAACCTCCAAAAAGACATATTATATTGAAAAGGCTCTCTGCCAAACCTATTTATCACTGGGTGGTTTTCTTTATAGTCTGAGAGATCATACCCCGCACACCTTCATCGTAAGTTTGCTCTGGAATTAAGGGTGCAGTTACACAGCTGTAGAATCTGGCTGTCCCTACTCAGCAAAGGGTAGTACATAACAGTGGAAAATGATAAAGGAAAAAACACTAAGATGTGAGAAAAAAAACCCCAACACGGCATTCAACTTCGGTTTATTTCTGCATGTGCAATTAATGAGAGCAACTGAAAGCTTTAACTCTGTGAAAAAAGCCGCTGTGCACATTCGGAAAAGCTTTGGGGCTTTTAACAGTTACTAAACAAAAAACAGTGGAGGTGAAGAAGACTGCACAAACAACCAGCTAGTTAACGTCATGGCCCAGGGGAGCTGGGCGTTACCTCCACGGCCTTTGTCTTTTCATCCTCTGCTTTCCTCTGCTGACGCTGCTGTTCCTCAAACCAATCTCGCAGCTCAGATTCCTTCAGCTGCTCAGCCTGTAAGTCTTCAAGGGCAGCTGCCAAATCCTTTCCTTTTTTTTCCAGTTCAACACTGCAAAGTTCAAAACGACATTTCTATGTTCAGAACAGAACATCCTTCACCAGTAACAAAAGCAAGACATTTTGGGTTGGTTTCTCTGAGTTCTTTCTATTGATTTGTTTCTTTAAGGTGGCCTCTCTTCTTTCTAAAGAGGGTCAGTTTTCAAGTCACAGCTACTTAGTATCTGAAAACATTTACCTCCCTGCAAGCCAGGCTAGAATTGCTCGATTTAGTAATAATTAAGAGTTAGAGAGGTTATTTATCTCGGCAGAGCAAAGCTGTTGTCCCGTGAGACAAAACAAAAATATTGGCATACACTAAGAAGGGAGTGGGAAAGGAACATACCCAAGATGACAGAATTTAGTAAAGAAAACATAACAGTTAAAAGTGAGAGACCCTAGTTTTCCTCCCTGCGTTTCCAAGTGCTAAGCCCTTTACGGATCCAATAAGTATAAAGTTCTTTCAGACCTGCTGATAAATCAAGTAAACGAATAGATCTACTTCTCACCGTAAATGATTTATTTCCCTCTGAAGCTCTTCCAGGGATTTCTGCAATCTTTCATTCTCTTGCTTAATTCCAGAAAGCTCTGATTTCAGGGATGCTTTTTCTTGATTCAGGAGATCACATGTTTCAGAGGATCTTTTCTGCTCCTCAGAGAGGGTGCTGTGCAAGTCACTTACAATAGATTTTTCCTGCTGAAGCTTATATTCCAGTAGTTCAACTAGGATAAGAAAACACTGTAACAGTTCTTTATATTACAGAAACCTTGACTATATTGTATCACTTACACTATTTCAAATTAGGAAAAAACATCAGCTGTATTGAAGTGTTCTTGCCTGGAAAATTAATTTCTTTTCAAACACGAGAGGAATCAGCAGCAAGATCCACAAACACTACGATTCTATCATTGTGATATTCTGTACGCACCCTGTTACTAATGGATTTTAAATCTCATTAAACAAACTTATCCACTTACATAAACATTTTATGACAGGAATCACTTTATAGAACCTGTTTTGACAGCTCTGTTCAGGCTAGTTAGTTAAGAGAAACAACTCCCCCTAAATTTGGAGGTTCTTGATAAGTACTTAAAAATTAATAATGTACCTATGTCTACAGTACTATGTAAATGAAATTAGCAATAAACTTCTGGATTTCCAGAAAGCTACCCTCTATTGGACTAGTGCATATGTTATTAAATGGCTGAATCCTGAATTCTAGTGATGGAAAAATAAAAACAAGGAAAAAGCAGTATTTTGCTCTGAAGAGAGATGTTTATTTTTGACCAAGGTCACTTACACTTGTTTCTTTATTACATAAAGGGAACTTGCTATGAAAACCAAGGCTTGCTTATTTAGTAAGGAACATGGTTTAGCAGTAGGTTTGCCACTGTTTATGTTGGGACTCCACAGTTTTAAAGGTCTTACCCAAGCTAAATGATTCTGTGATTCTATACTAGCAAACATAGAGATAAACAATTCCCTGCAAACAAACAGGGGTGTTTTACTGTCCTTGCAGGGTTTTCTCCATGTATACACTATTTCAGTCCTATTGCTTTGGGTTACTTTACAAAGTTTCTCTTTGCTTTTCATAGATTTGTCTTAACTACTGGTATGAGAAAGAACGACTAACATCATAGGCAACCTGAGAGCATTCAGTAAAACTGAGGAATTGTACAGCATCTGCTTCTTTGCAAGACACCTGCTTTTGCCTTTTACCTTTGAGGCAAAAAAGAACTGATCTAGAAGACAGAAAGAACTGCCAAGGAGGGTAACAATTACCTTTCCTCCGGAGCTGGTGTTCCTGTTTGTTCCCGTGATCTTCAGCCTTGGTAAGGGTTTCCTGTAGCTGCTGGAGTTTCTCCTGGTTCTGGAGATGTGTCATGCGGAGCTGAGCTCGGAGGTCCTGGATTTCTGAGAGCAGGCTATTCCGGTCTGAGGAGAAGAGGTGCTCCACAACCATCTGCCTCTGCTCCTCCTGAAACAAACCAAGGCCTGTTCAAACTACAAGGCTATTTCTGATTCTTCTGCAAGGATAAATACTAAGGAAACTCTAGCAGTTCAAGTTTTGTACAGAAGCACTCAAATTATTAAGTTCATGCTTCACATTAATACAAAATGTTAGCATTATGCAAAAAAGAAAAACCCCACTTCACTTGCCTTGTTGAATTTATACATAACAATTACTACAACCTAGAAACCAAATATTATGGGCAGAAAGCTCCCAGATTCAGAGTTAGTTCAACATACACCCTTTGCAAGAGAGGTCTGTGAGGTTCTAGACAAATGGGAAGGAGGGAAAGAATTCAGTCAAGTATTTCCTATTCACTGTCACAGTCTTTCTGGATGTCAGCTAAAATAATCAATAGGCTTTGTAACACCCTGTACAAGGTTCAAGACAAATGCTACCACAACAGAAACTCTAAAAGCTACTGAACTCACACCATCTGCATTAACACACAAGATTTAGCAACAGAAGCAATAAAACTAAA
>VZTR01008846.1:100238-110918 GCA_013400775.1 Chaetops frenatus
CATATATAAAATATACATTTATATATATATTTACACAACCTGGTTCCCTTGCTTTAAAGGGTATTTTACTGCCATACCTTGTCTCCTCTATCTGCCACCTTGCTGAGGTAATCCTTCAGTGACTGGATAGCATCCAGCAGGGATAATCCCTCCTTCTGCCAGCCCTCCATCACTGCTCGGGTCTGAGGGATGTTCTTCAGCTCCCTAAAATCAAAGGGATGCTCTGACAAAGCCAGTATTTTGCGGCTCTCCTCATACACCATCTTCAGCACAGTCTGAAAAGGGGAAAAAAAAAAAAAAGATAAAATTAGGAAAAAGGCATCAGCATCCTGGGACAATAAGGNTTAAATGGCTGAATCCTGAATTCTAGTGATGGAAAAATAAAAACAAGGAAAAAGCAGTATTTTGCTCTGAAGAGAGATGTTTATTTTTGACCAAGGTCACTTACACTTGTTTCTTTATTACATAAAGGGAACTTGCTATGAAAACCAAGGCTTGCTTATTTAGTAAGGAACATGGTTTAACAGTAGGTTTGCCACTGTTTATGTTGGGACTCCACAGTTTTAAAGGTCTTACCCAACCTAAATGATTCTGTGATTCTATACTAGCAAACATAGAGATAAACAATTCCCTGCAAACAAACAGGGGTGTTTTACTGTCCTTGCAGGGTTTTCTCCATGTATACACTATTTCAGTCCTATTGCTTTGGGTTACTTTACAAAGTTTCTCTTTGCTTTTCATAGATTTGTCTTAACTACTGGTATGAGAAAGAACGACTAACATCATAGGCAACCTGAGAGCATTCAGTAAAACTGAGGAATTGTACAGCATCTGCTTCTTTGCAAGACACCTGCTTTTGCCTTTTACCTTTGAGGCAAAAAAGAACTGATCTAGAAGACAGAAAGAACTGCCAAGGAGGGTAACAATTACCTTTCCTCCGGAGCTGGTGTTCCTGTTTGTTCCCGTGATCTTCAGCCTTGGTAAGGGTTTCCTGTAGCTGCTGGAGTTTCTCCTGGTTCTGGAGATGTGTCATGCGGAGCTGAGCTCGGAGGTCCTGGATTTCTGAGAGCAGGCTATTCCGGTCTGAGGAGAAGAGGTGCTCCACAACCATCTGCCTCTGCTCCTCCTGAAACAAACCAAGGCCTGTTCAAACTACAAGGCTATTTCTGATTCTTCTGCAAGGATAAATACTAAGGAAACTCTAGCAGTTCAAGTTTTGTACAGAAGCACTCAAATTATTAAGTTCATGCTTCACATTAATACAAAATGTTAGCATTATGCAAAAAAGAAAAACCCCACTTCACTTGCCTTGTTGAATTTATACATAACAATTACTACAACCTAGAAACCAAATATTATGGGCAGAAAGCTCCCAGATTCAGAGTTAGTTCAACATACACCCTTTGCAAGAGAGGTCTGTGAGGTTCTAGACAAATGGGAAGGAGGGAAAGAATTCAGTCAAGTATTTCCTATTCACTGTCACAGTCTTTCTGGATGTCAGCTAAAATAATCAATAGGCTTTGTAACACCCTGTACAAGGTTCAAGACAAATGCTACCACAACAGAAACTCTAAAAGCTACTGAACTCACACCATCTGCATTAACACACAAGATTTAGCAACAGAAGCAATAAAACTAAACAAAAAGCTTTTAAAAATAAAAGAGAATAAAGAAGTGATTTATGAGCAGCACACTTTAAGAGCTTTTCATACCTGCTGTTTTATTATATACTCCAGCTTTTCCCCTAATGAACTTGCATCACCAGATGTAGGATTGGAGAAGTGAGACTTCAAGTCAATTTGCAACAAATTCCTCTCCTTCTCAAACACACTCTGTACTGCTTGCAGAAGTTCTCCTCTCCAGTCAGCAGCAACACCTGAAGTTTCCTGTTAAAATATGTATTTTTAAAAAGGCATCTCAACCTTTAACCCAGTGTTTTCCATACCATAATAGTATATCTGTTAATTTAAACACTTTTAGAGGTGTTTGGAGAGTACTGTCCCTTACTCCTTAAACATATATATGTATACACACACAAGCCTCATAACATATTACATATATAAAATATACATTTATATATATATTTACACAACCTGGTTCCCTTGTTTTAAAGGGTATTTTACTGCCATACCTTGTCTCCTCTATCTGCCACCTTGCTGAGGTAATCCTTCAGTGACTGGATAGCATCCAGCAGGGATAATCCCTCCTNAGGAAACAGGCATCAGCATCCTGGCAGCATAAGAGTAGGATGGGATAGTATTAGACAACAAGATAAGGTGTCTGTATCAACACATTAAGATGCAATTAAGCATAAATTATTATTTATGCCAAAAGGCAGTACTTTAACTTTGTTCCTGGACCATTTAGCTAACTTTCCTGGGAAAAATTACAATTCTATCAAGTCTGAAGCTATGTTACTAAACCCCAGTGACATCAGAAAACTGAATTATGTATTTAGTCAACCTTGGCTTAATTTAGCAAATTATGTACAAATAACTCCCAAAATAACCAGTTTTAATAATTTACACAGTGGAAATTGTTTCCTCTGACATGGTCAGGCCAAATAATATATTTTAAATAAATTCCCTGTTCAAACTATTACATCATGCACAGATGTTTCCTGGCCTCTTTTCAAGGAAGGTCACTGGAGATTTAGATCCTTTTCTTATACACATCTCATCAAAAACATCCCAGCCTCCATGTGGAGCTGTTCCTCATTGCTACACACTTTAACAACAACACAGAGTATTTTTATTTAACTCTTCATATTCTTTCCTTGCATTTATATTTAATTACTTTTGAACAAACTTGAGTAGCTTTTCTGTCACCAGAATCAAAATAGTGATTATTTCAGGAATCAATGAAAAATTTTAGTAAACTTTAACATCAAAAGCACAGTAAAGTGTTCAAACTAAACATTCAGTACTGGAATATGCACTCACATCTTACAGCCAGTAAAGTCTAGATTGATGCTCCACAAAAGAAACTAAAAATCTTTTTCTCAAGGTAAAATAAAATTCACCTCTTCCATGAAGTCCCTGAGATTATGCTTTAGAGAATTATTAATTTTTCAGACAGAACCATAGAATGGTTTCCAGTTGGAAGGGAGCTTTCCAGACCATATCTAGTCCAGCTCTGCTGTGACAGGCATGGGGAACGTCTATTATTTCAGGTTGCACAAAGCCCCATCCAATCTCATTTTGAATGGATTCAGGAATGGACTTCTAGGAGTCCACCACCTCTCTGTGCCAGTGTCTCATCACAGGAAATGTTTTACTTATGTCCAATCCATTTCATGATCATACTAGGCAGTGAGGTGAGCCTGAAAGATCAGTAGTTTCCAGGGTGCTTGTTATTATGCTTTTTAAAAATAGGTGCAATGTTTCCCTTTTCTCCAGTCACTGGGGACTTTATCTGACTGGTGTGACTTTTCAAAAATGATGGAGAGTGGCTTGGCAATTGCAACTGCAAAATTTCCTCAGGACCCTGGGATTCATGTCTTTGGGTCCCACAGACCTACCTACATCCAGGTTCCTCTGGTGGTTTTGAATCTGATCTTCCCTTACAATAGGAGGGACTTTATTCCTCCAGTCCCTTCCTGATCTAATTTAAAGTTTTCATTATAGATTTGGCCAGCTTATTGATGGAGACACTCTTGTCCCACTTGGTCGGGTGAATGCCATGAGCTCCCAACATTTCGGCTCCTCAAAGGTAAATCCGTGATCATGAAAATGAAAACCTCGGGTACTGCACCAGCTGCACAGCCAGGGATTCACCTCTATCCTGGTCACCTTCCTCTGCCTGGGAGGATAGAGAATATCACCCATGCTCCCAAACCTTTGAACTGCCCTGTTACAGTACTGTTAGACCTTACACGGGTGATAATCTGTAGGGCTCACTCAGCTTGGCAGCCTCAATGACACCACAAATATAAGCTGCTGGTAAGAAACAAACTTCTCTAGAGAAAGCATCTGGATGGCAAGAGTGCTTCAGTGCCTCTCAGTAAGGAATCTCCAATTACTAACACCTGATGTGCTTTTCTGGTAACACTGGTTCTAATGCCGACAGATGGTTTAATCAGCTTTGCATGTTTGGCTTTTCCTGGATCACATCAGTTATTCCATGTGCTCTTCCTTCTCCAACCCTAGATATCATGTCTCTTATTAAGGGCAGATGGATGGGGAAAGTATCTTCCTTCTGACTTGACAGCAATAAAGGCCCAGTCTCCTTCATCTTGTGAGTTACCTGTGCCAGTTAGCTTGAATGACTTTGAATTCAGGCTTCCCTTCCCCGTGCACAAGTCTTCCTCCATTATGCTGGGCAAGCTGAAGGAACCTGCTAAGCCTATTAGGAGGCAGGATTCACTTCCTAGGAAGGGTATTTCTTCTAGTTTCTTATTATTTGAGAACTCACTGTAACCTACTGTATTCTCTCATAGATGAGAATTTCTCCCTTTCCATAGTTGGAATCTTTGAAATGGCTGAGAGATTGTTCAGCAAACCAAAGAGTTCTAGGCATGTACATTAACTTCAGCTTTCCTCACTGACTACAGTGAGCACTCACTGCTCAGACTTCTGTATATTCCTGATGTTGCTTGAACTGGCTCTGACCTATCCCTGCACACCTTGCAGTGGTGTTTCCACAGCTCTTCATCACATCAGGATGACAAGAACAGGCAGAGTAGCACGACGTCAGCCAGCTGTGGTTCCTTCTGAAACAACTTTCAGTGATGCCTCCAAGGCAAACCCATAAAGAAGTCCTTGTACCCCCACATTCTGAAACAGCACCAGTGTTCTCAGAGCAAAACTAGCTCAATTCTAGCAAGTACAAGAAAATGTCATTAATGCTGTCACAAGAGATTCAAGGACAAGAACCATAATCAACTTGAAGTTTAAACCATTACAGAACAGTTTTCAGTGTAAATCTTGTTTTTATATTGCCATTTCATTTTTGCTGTGCAGTTTTAATTTGCTGGTATGCTCATATTAATCATACATTACCTTCATCTGTGGTGAAAGTATTTCCTTTTCTTTCATTGATTCCATAATATCTGGAATGATTCCCCGGTATTGCAGATAAGCCATGACACTGGCATCTAGGTGATCTGATGTTTGTAGCTCCTGCTGTAAATTAGCTGCCAAATTTGAGCTGGTATCTGAAGGAAGAGACGACCCCCCCATCCCCACAAAGTGTTATAAATATGGAAGGAACTTGAAACTAGACAACCACTTGCAAAATAACCATGATTTCTTCTGCTCACATGAATGCAGGGTCAGATTAAGTTGGTTGGTTGAGATCCCAACTAACTTAAAGGAGTTAAAAGTCAGTAAGTTGCCTTTAGAACCAGAGAAAGTGTTGTGGTTGTCAGGACTCACTTAAACCCCCTGCCTCTGTCCTGTTTGTATATGAAAAGGTAAAAGCAGGCACAATATACATACATAGATATATATATCTATATGTATGTTACTAAACAAAGAACCACATGCCTAAGGCATAGCTTTCTAATAAAAGACCCACAGAAAAAGAAAATGGGAGAAAGGAGAAACATGTTTTAATACTGAAGTTAACAAAAGGTAAAAGTACTCTGCTAAATTCAACTTACTGCTGTCGCATCCATCACTCATCACAGATGCTCTTGATCTTTCATCATCTTGTAAATCAGAAGGGGTTAAAGTCAGATTATCAGCTTCTCTCATCTGCTTGAGAATAAATTTTTCATGTTACTTTGGTTTTCTCAATGCAGCTGTTGGTTTCTGCATTTATGACAACTTTGTTACTAGTGCAGATTTTAGCAAATGCCTACTGATCCAAGTGTTAGAGATGGCAAATACCATGATTAATGCAACACTAGTGCTCTCTGGAAACCATTCCACCTCAATTTTTAACTTTTTAAATAGTCTTAAGATACATGTATTTATATTTAATTACCCATCAAAACAAGGCACAAAAACATACAGCTAAAGATAAATTTTCTGAAGTAGATTTTGTCTTCCTGTGAAGTTAGAGAATACAGACAATATATATATATACAATATATAAAATATTGCCGATGAAAAGAAAAAACCTCTATTCTCCAGTTTTGAAAGAATCTCTTCTAACACTCAACAACAGATTGTTGAAGAAGTGGGAAGCTCTTACAGTACACTGAGTATTGTGGTAGGAAAGGATTTACAGGTTTAGCTCAATTACTGACAAATTAAATGTTATCACAAATTTATCAGTTATTATCACAGTAAGAAAGGAACTAATAATTGTACTAATAATAGATCCAGAACTTCATTGGACCTGTTCCCAGCAGTGTGTAGATTTCTACTGCTTGGAGCCCATGGCCCCTCAATGATCCCAGGGGGACAGAGCTGAGCAGTCTTGCTTAAGAAATAAATCAGACATGAAATACCACTTACCAGAATCTTCTTCTCCATATCTTCATCATCATCAATAGAATAGATACTTTCAGAGAAAGGTGGAGATTTTCTATCTACTCCCACTGCTACATCCCCAGTGCCATTTTCATCCAGGTTAGAACATCCCAGTGATATGGAATTATCTCCTTGCAGGGATGACCTTGTGTGCACAATTTGAAAATCTGTGTTTTCAGCTTCTGAGAAGGGTGTCAGGTGAAGCTCTGGTTGAAGTTCCATGCTTATGTCTTGCTTTCTCATGATCTCAGGCGAGCCCCATGAAGACATATTTGCAATTAAATTCTGGAAATCTCTTGGAGTCTCTTTGTCTATGTTCAAATTGTGTTTTGGTGAATCAGGAGTTTGATGAATTTCCAACATTTGCTGGCAATGCTTTTTCAAATCTTGATCCCCTTCAGAGCTGCGGATCATGTCCAGCTCCTGGCAAAAGTTATTTTCTTGCAATTGCTTAATCTGTGTTTTTGGATTTTTATTGTGAATTGTCAACTCAAATGTAACTTCATCTTTTTCCTATAATGAAATAACATATATTAATTGTTTAATGGAACTTGAGTACGATTTTACAAACTGAGAAGCATGCATTAAAAGATCTTTTAGAACTGATTTTTCCTTCAATCGCTTTATCTAAGATTACTTAAGATAAAATTACTCTTTTAACCTCTGATTCTGTGACTGAGTCTAAATAATGCACTATCTGAGAAGAAATTTTAGTTTAGTTTAAACTTATCATCATGGAAATTTCGTTTCATCCTCCATACCTGTTAGTTTGTCAGATAAAGTGAATAATTATTATACCTCTCATTTTAGACCATCACCTTAATCCTTTTGTGTTAACCATCCTTCTTAATCATCTGTTTTAAGCTTAGTGCTAGCTGCCAGGATTTTACTCATTCTGCTGCTCCTCCAGCTTTCATTTTAATACATTTCCTAATTTTCACATTGCTTCCACTTTGGAACCCAAGCATAACTGTAGGAGGGATTCTTTGCTCCTTTAAGAATGCTTGTGAGTATTATACTTTTTCTAATATCAGGATTAACTAGATCCAAAGGAAAAAGAAGTCTATTGCAATGAATGCCTGAAGACATGGTAGCTTATTTACTTTGATTCAACATATTCTCCAATTTTGACAATTATCCCTCCTCAGCCTACTTAAAAACTTCTAGCACTTAAACATGGAAATACATATAGTGACATATAAACATCAATTTAAACCTTTCAGAGTCTGAGTTTCTACTTGAAAAGTGATTTTTAAATTATTTAACTGCCCCCAGCATGCCAGCATTCCCTGATATTCTTCAAAATGTTCCCAATTCTCTCTTCACTGGATCCTAAATTACTTCTGTTTTTTAAACAGGGATTTGACAAACCCTACCTGTATAAACAACATGGTCCAGTAGCCACTGGACTGGAAGTCTGCTGCCTTGTACAGACACATTCCATGGCCTGAAATACATCAATCTGCATGGGCCATTTAACACTTTTTCCACCTATTTCCTTTTCCTGAGAGATTTCTGGGGCAGACCCTGAACATACAGTGTCACCAGGCACTGATGGCACTGCTCCAAACTTGAACTTCCAGGCAAATAAAAATATAAACACCAGGAATGGTCACATGTTTTGCATAGCTACACTCTTCATTTCTGCTTTAAAGATAAACATGTCATTATACATAGTGATTATTCTATCATTTCTTTCAATAAGTCATCTACCTTGGATGATTATTATAACATACTGCCAAGCAGGGCCCTGAAAATCCACATAAGCCTGACACAATGTTTTTCCTTTCCTGTGTACTCAAACTCTTGATATAAACTCTCCTAACTAGCACTTACTACCTCTGTAAGCCAGCCTTTAAAGACAGTAGAATTGATGTGTGACAGATTTCTACAGCTCTCTGAAAAAAGGGTCACCTGGGTCCTACTGCTTTCTAAAATTAAGTTATTTGATAAGAATTTAAGAAGGTTAGGTTACTTGGAGCAAATGGCTCTAGAAAGGATTCAGAATAATTACAAGAGTCACAGTAAATAAGAATTTCTGAAAAGAAAAGGAGACATGATGAAGTGTTTTCAAGTAGTTCTCCAATACAGCCACAAAGAATGGCAAACAGTCCTGCTAGCTTATGGTGGGCTCATTGCTTGACTTGCAGATGCCCACCCTCTCACTATCCCTCCTCAACAGATCAGGAGGAAAAAAAATAAGCTGGGAAGAGCTCACAGGTTGAAAGAAAGAAGGGCTATCACCTACTAACTACTCTCACAGGCAAAATAGAGTAAAATGAGGAAAATGTATTTAATCTATTAATAGATTATTCTAAAAAAATCTCCACAGCAAACAATACTATTAAAAATCAGATCATGTACCAGTTTAGCAGTAGGGGAAGCCAATACTCCAAATGACTGATCAGTATTTGCTTCTAATTCCTGCACTCCATTTTGAAGGGCTACATCTTTTCTTTTACTCTGGCAGAATGGCTTGAGAGATTTAGTCTCTTCATAACCCACTTGCTCTGCCAGCTTGCAAGACTCCAACTGTGAAAGAACTTCAGCTCTTTCCAACCGTAAGGCTTCGAGCTCTTTCATCTGGGCCTTGATTTCACCTTCCAGTTTTGCAGTGCTCTCTTGCAGTTCCTTGATTTCGCTCAGATAAGCTACTTCTTTCTGATTCAGTGCTTGCACCTGGAAATCAAGTCTAGAAACTTCTAATTGAAGACTGTAAATATCTTGTGCCTGACTTGCATCTCTCTTTTCCAACTCTCTTTGGAGCTCTGCTGTCTTTTCTGTTAAGTACTGCAGCTCAGTTGTGTCAGCTTCTCTTTGATCTTCCATTGTCTTAATTTGCATCTCTTTCTCTAGAATAGTTGCTTCCCTTTCTCTCACCTGATCTTCAAGTTCTTGAACACGAGATGTAGTCATCTTTGTCTCAGCCTCTCTCTGAGACAAATGAGTTTGGAAAACACTGTATTCTTCCTGAAGTGCCTGGTGCTGGATTCTCAGGGCAGTGAGCTCTGCAACAGACTGCTCTGATGACACTTGCAACTGTTGGCATTTTTTCTCCAAAATTTCCACTTCTGTTTTGAGCTGCAATTCCTTTTCTCCCAGTTGCTGCTGCAGAGCTTCTTTAGAAGCTGAGACAAGCTCCAGTTCCTCCTGAAGCTCTCTCACTTTGGAGAGTACTGATGAGTTTCTTCTGTTTGGATCAGGATCACTCTCACAATCTACCAGTCCCTTCTTCAACTCATTCTGAAGGTTTTCCACTGACTTTTCCAATGCAGCTTCATAGAAATAATCTTGACTGTCACTGTCTTCATGACATACTGGTCCAAATTGTGCCAGCTCTTTTTGAAGCTTCTCAATTACTCCATGGAGTTGTTCCACCTCTTCATCCTTGTCCTTACGCAGCCTCTCCTGGTCAACACGAAGGTGCTCAACCAGTGATCTGAGTTCTTCAATTTCAGGTTTTTGGTCTTCTGCAACCTAAGCAAAAGGATAAGGACTGAATATTACTGTATGTAGACAATTATTATTGCACACAGAGTTTATATTTCTCTTCTGAATCACACAGGCATTAAATCACACATTTAACAGCAAGAAGAACCACATATTTCAGCTGGTAACTTCTCAAAATAACCTCTACTTTCCTAAGAGAATTATCAAACAGATTTCATTTACAATAAGAATCTGTACATCTTGCTTCCCCCAAAAATCAAGTAATGAACATATAGTAACCACTCTTACTTTATTCTCCAGAGCATTCTGCAGTTCATGCTGAAGTCTTTTCATCTGCTCATTCAAGTGATCGATTTCTTGATTCTTTTCTTCAAGCAGTGCTTGTGGGAATGACAAAGCTGAGGAATCACTAATACCCAGGTCCTGGCTTTGCTTCACATGAAGTTTTGTTAGATCCTCCTGACCAGAAACACAATAATCTCATTAGAAAGGACTGACTTTCTCTCTGAATCTAATGGCAGAACAGAACTAGGGGCTTCATTTAAAGATTCTCGTGTTTACTGTAATGATGAAGAGCTCAGGAACACAACTACACCTTCTCTGGGTTTGCATCATTGCATTAGACTGCACCAACCCAGAAAATAACCTCAGCTTTTAATTTAAATCAAATAACTGCAGAAGATAATGCTACAAGCACGAATCCAGAATACTGGGGGGCTTTGGTTTGATGATACCCAGCATTAGTCTTGTAAAGGTAATGGTAACGTTCTGCTGGCAAGAGAAACAACCCAAATATCTGTTTACAACATGA
>VZTR01008846.1:115644-130127 GCA_013400775.1 Chaetops frenatus
ACCACACTGATCACTGACCAAACCCCTTCAGCAACAATGTGCAATCCAGATTCATGCAGAAGTGGGCAGCTCCAGTGCCCCTGCCTTTCCTGGACAGCAAAGCTGCAAGTGTGCAGTGTTGGTAGAGCTGTGCACACAGGAGTTCAGTTCCTCCTGGCATTCTCCTGGCATGTCCTGAGGTTGCTACAGCAACCCAGCAAAATCAAGTGGCAAAATAGGCAAAAATCAGGGTTTTATATAATGCACCTTCACTGTAAAACCTCCTGCGTGGTCATTCTCATGTAGTCTAATGTGGTGTCTTCTTCCATGAATGCCAAAATCCACAGGAGAGCAGACTCCCTAAATTAGCCCCACTTTTTAGATCTCAAGCAAAAGGATGAGCAATCCTCCCAACACTGCCCTATCCAGGAGCTTCAATGTTACATATCAGCAACCTGAACTATTGAAAACAATTGGAGTATGACAGAACAAAGACCTGCTCCATGCACATCAGCAGGGCAAATAAATCTGTTAGCTGTGACTTTACTCAGTATTCCTCACAAACCATTCCATATTCAAAACATTCTATTTCCAGACCTATTTCTTATTTCTCCATCACCTGCAATACATGCATTTTTCATATGCTGGAATTTGGGGGAACGATAAAACTCTGCAATTACCATCCACATCAAGAGTATTTTTACAGAAAAATGCCATGGCATGCAATTGTTCTTAGAGCTCCATTGGAACTTACTTACTGCACAAAATTGCTTTTATTACAATACTTTCAGGTGGCAAATGGAATAGTACAACCTTGTTAGACTGGATGAATTAGTTTCTAAGGAAAAAAAAAGAAAAACCAAACTCAAGAGTGTCTGAGTTTGGCTTATTTAAGATACTTACAAAACACCAACTGATCGGGACATTCACACAACAAAAAGAATATTCTGAATTCACATGGATAAAGAAAGCCTGTTTAACAGCAAGCCAAGATTCCAGAGAAAAGAGCATCACAAACTCCATCTACTCCAAGGCAGACAGAAAGTAAATGGCATGGCTTTTATAAGTTTGGATAAAACCACAGAAAAAGTTAAGCTCAGAAAGATCTTTAGAATTGTCTGACTCAAAACACAACCAAGCTGGCTCTGCTCAGGCAATTCTGGAATCTCCCAGTCAGAGACACCATAGCTTCCTTCAAGAAGTGGCTGCCCCCACTATGAGCACTTCTCCCTTCCATATAATTGGAATTTCCCTTGTTTAAATGCATTTCTTCTCATCCTTGCATTTGCACCTTCTAGTCTGACTCCACCTTCTCATAACCTCATCTTATGTGACTGTATGCAACAAGATCTTCACAAAGCTTTCAACAATACTCAGCCAAGGAAAATTATTAGGAGGAAGCTGAACAGTTAGTTTCAGATGGTAGAAAAAGTTACTCAGATGTTAGGTAACTTTTGCTAAATGGGTTGTAATTCTTAACTCTAGGCTGTGATTAACTCCGTAGTAACAAAGCACTAGAAGTTTTGGACTATGGCAAACATATGGCTTCAAAAACAGAGCAAGAAGGGCTACATATTAAGGTAATTTGATTTTAAACACAGGTACTTATTGAAGACCCTCAATGTTTGATATTCAGTAACACTACCTTCTCAGAGATTTCCAGACAAGCACAAGAGCAGCTCTGAAGCAGAAAATATGACAATTATTAAAAGCAGTTTCCATAGCAGGCCTTGGAGTAAGTATTACTTAAGTCTTACAAGTAATATCTAAATACATACAACTTACAAGTAGTACATAAGTCTTACAAAGACTTGGAGTTTGTAGAACTGGAAATTATTGAAAACTCTGGCTGTGGTATGTGCCATTAATACACCAGTTTAACTCACCACTGGGTGCCAGACAGCATTGCAAACACTACTGACAACCCCCATAAAGCCACTGTCATGTAATGCCAGCCCCATTTAAATAAGGATTTAAAAATTACCTGTTTCAGTTCAGTTTCCACTTTCTTCATTTTCTGCAGCTGTTGTTCCAAGCTGTGCACAGTCTTTGAGACCTCAGCACCGCTGAGCTTCAGCTCCTGGATCTGTGCCACCAATTTTTCTATCTCTTTATCACGAGCTGCAATTTCTTGGTGTTTTCGCTCCTTTTCTAGTAACAGTTTATTGTAATCATCTATCTTCTCTTTTATTTCTGCTTGCAAAGATTCTACCTACACAGAAATCACAGTATGCAGATATTCAGGCAATATGAACAAATTTCCTCCAGTTGAAAGTGAGAGTAATTTCACATTAAAATAGGTTTTACTATGGATTAAAATAGTGCTAAAATCCCAGGTGAAAATAAAACTAAATGTGCATAGGAAGTATGAAAAAGTTAGCTTTCTGAAGTCTTGTTTTCCAGATGCAGCAGCTCTTAGATACATGTTTGATTGCTCTCCCAACATCTGCAGTACTCTCAAAGTACTACATGAAGGTATACTCTCAAAGGAGCCTTTTGGTGGCAGGGGTTAGTTGGTTATGAGATTAAAAGCCCACCAAGATGACATGAATTATTAATAATAGCATTGGATTTATTTCTGTAACCTCAGAACCTTCCTTCCACTCTTCCAAGGAATTCCAGTTTAAGGGAAGATATCAAGAACTGAAGGATAAATATGCAATCAGAGAGATTCCCAGGAGTCAATACAGGACAGGGACTTCACTTTCCAAAAATAATTTAAATATGAAGAGGCTATCAATTTTGAATTTTAGCTGCAGGAAAACATTCATTCATCCCAGTAATCAAGGTGAAGGCAAGGCTAGGAGCTTTGGTGTGACAGACAGACTATCTCAGGGTGTGATAAAGTCATTTAGCATAGTGAAAGCAAGCTCAGGCAGGAAAGCAGCGGGAAAAGAGAAATAATTTGGTCAATACCCATGAGGAAAGAAGATGGGATTTTACAAAACAAATGATTTTTTCATCAAAAAAAAAAAAAAGTCTGAATTGATGTAAATCCCACTTAAGCATTATGAAATAAGAATTCTTTGCCTTAACATAGATCTTTACATCGTCAAAGTATTGTGCAGGTATTACTAAAGGAGGAAAATGCACTTGAGCAGGCAGGGGAGTCAAATTAATAAGCACGGAGAGTGCAGGAGACTGGTTAAGAAAACCAAAAGTTATGAACGTTACATTTTCAACTGCTTACAAGTACAAAAAATTCCTTGATTGTGTATGTATCTTACTCCTTTCTCATCTCATCAGCAACTAACCACTGATAACCACAACACAGGTCTTACAGTAAAGCTTTTGGGTATAGAAGAATGTTCTAGAAGTCTAATCTTTCTAATGCCACAAAATTTTGGCATCAGAATCCCAAAACTATGACACTTGAGACATAAAAAGCATGTTTTTAACATCACATTGCTAGAAAGCTGGTGCTGCAATCCTGTAGCTATGAAAACACTTCCACATAACCTTCACTCTCACAGTGCACACTGCAGCTCCCAAGAACCAGTCAGCACTCTTTTCACAAAATAATCCCACTTACACATACCTTGAACCTAGTAAACACTAGAGAGGCAAACTTGTTATAACTGCCACATGCAGAAATCAGGAGTTCACTTGAGCTGATTTGATTTGGAGTGAGTTAAGCACTTACTGATGTTACAGTTGGATTAAACAACTGAACAAACACTGACATTGCCTGGCACAGAATGCCTGCATACCTCACCCTACCCACAAATGTCAATTGCTCAGTTACCATCCTTGTGTGTTTTTCCTCCAAGGAAGTTTTCATCCTTTCTGAGAGAGGTTGCAAAGCTACAGCGTTAATTTTTTCAGCTATGCCCTCCAGCATGGCAGATTTGTTTCCTGTCCCTAACCTCAACTTTTATACCGAAGTCCTTTTATACCAAAAGGCTGTTTCAATGAATAACTGCCTGTCACCTCTGAGCAATAAGCCAGGAGAGCTTTTTATGTAAAAGAAATTAAATTGAAAGCAGTTCTTCATTCCCTGCAAGAATTCTGCCACCGTAAAACCTGTATTCTTAGCTCCAAATTATGCTGAGTCATGCCTTGACATACCAAGAAAAGGAGGAAAGATAAAGCATATCTAGAAGGGATTGAAAGGAAAAGGAAAGAAAAGTTAAGAGACATTCATGCTGTTTTCCATACCTGTAGAATCAATTCATAGTTCTGTATAATGTTCATTTATGTGAAAAAAAAAAACAATCAACAGAAAAAAAAAAAAGCAAAAGTTAATCTTTGAAGCCAAGCATCAAACAAACGAACATGTGTAAACAAGGACTCATTTATAAACTTAAATAGGATGAGGCATGCAGACAAAGGACATGTCTATTACAATTGCTTAGGTGGAAAAAATAAACACATTTAGAACCCAGAAGTCATTTCTCAGATGTGCTTTTTAGAGCAGAGTGTCTGTAGTGCTGTTCTCCTTGGTTCATTTAAACCAGACTCAGAGGTTCCTTTAAACCAGACTCAAAAACTTTACTGTAAAGCACATACACCAGTTCTTTCCATCTCCATAACAAATAATGTAAATGCACCCTGATTGCCTAAATGTAGTTCAATCAGCTGGGGAAAAATCTGCTCTCTGGGCAACAGAGGAAAAGAAAAGTCTAAAAGTCTCTCAAGAGCCAGACCCCCAAAGACATACAGCTTTGGTATTTTATTGCAATGAATTCTGTTGGCCACCAAGTCTGATTTTACTCACCCTATGCTCTCTGAGCTGTCCTGAAGTTTGTGATTTTGCTGACAGTTTTAACTGTTCTTCCAGTTTCTGAATTTCCTGCTGAAAATCATCACGTTCATGTTCCCTTTCTATGGCTTGTTCCTGTAAACCCAGCCAGAGAGACTCAAAATATTTCTGAAGATTTCATTACAAACTTGAGTACAAGAATAATTCAGGGTTTTTGTGGCAAAGAAACTGTTAGTTTAAAAAATAATTAACTAATTATTAATAATTAATCAGGACTACCTTCTAGTAGTCCTGAAAGCATATCTACAGTTACAAGGAAATAATAAAGAGAAAGCACCTTTTTGACTGCAACAAACATATAAACTACAATTACCATTTAATAAAAAGGAAAAGTTACCCTGCAATGCTACAAAAAATGAATTGAAAATTTAACTTCTTTTTTATGAAACTAGAACACCAAGGTCTTAATTTCAACCAGAACTGAAAATAGCCCATTTTGAGAGCCACCTTCCATGTCTCAAACCAGGATGAGAATTTATCCCCTCCACACCCATGGAAATGTGGTCTCTTACTTACATCCATGAACTGCCGCTGGTTTTTAAGCTGTTTTTCAAGAACTGCAATTTGCTGTTTTAATTCAGCAACCTCCAGTAACTTTGTAGCCAGGTCTTGGTTACTGTGCAGCTGCTCTTCCAGTTCCACCTCCAAAACCTTCATCTGAGAGCGTAAGTTGGAATGGTCCTTTTCTGCCTGACACTGAAGCTCAAGCTTCTCCTTTGACAAAAATTCTACTTCCTTGAGTAGACCTGAGTAAGAACACAAAAATAATAAAGGTTGTCAGTGAAGGGTACAAAAGTCAAATGTTTCAGATAAGACTAAATTTGGGTATTTTGGACAGCACCAAAACAAAGAAAAATATTTGTTCCTGAGGTGGGCTGTAAGAGACATCCTACACTGCTCTACCCTAAATCCTCGCCACCCTTCTGTCCCAGATCTCTCCTTAATCAAGCCAACCAAAGCAGAATTCTCAGTTTCTCTAAACTCTCATGCCAAGATCCTCCTCAGCCATCCAATATCCAGTCTTGGGCCAGTTTCTCTATTACTCCTGCCTCGTGCCATGCTGGATACTGCTGCTGCCATCTACACTGGTGAGTCAGCATCCTCTCCATCTTTCACTGGTGCCCAGCCTGACCCTGAAGTCAGCTGCTATGAAAAAACAAAGTTATTGTATTTCTCTGAACCTGAGTGGGGATTAAAACCCAGAGAAAAATCATGCTTACAGAAAATCAGTCCAGTTCTGAGGTTACAAAGGGAAGAAAACACCTGGGAAAAAAGATGGCATAGGTTTTCCCTATGCAGACTGCAAAAGAAATACCATAGAAGGGAAGTGTACATAGCTAAAATTATTTAGGTTATCAAGCATTAATTTGCAGCTACAAACTGCATTTTCAATCACCTGGATGGACTGAGTCACTGTTTAGGACATCAAAACTGAGACTCTAAACACCCTTTGAGAAAAACTACTTTAATGTGAATAAAGTTAGTAGCCTGTCTATTTTGTATCAAAGCAAGGTCCTGCAAGAGCTCATGATTTTACTTTTCAAATGTTCCACTGTCCACCTCAAGTGTTTTCGGTCATAGGTTAAAGGTAAGTCTGTGACCCAACAAGGACCTTAAGAAATCATCCAGCCCAATTTCCAGAGCAGACAATTCCCTTTTTGAAGTATGACCAATTCAATGCATGTTATTTCTGACCTAATGTCATTACAAGCTGCTCTTACCAATCTTTGCTACCACAGCCTACCTACAACATTTTTTCTAGGGCTTCACTATTCAGAGGTATTTAATGACACTTCTAGACCCCTTGATACTAAGCAAAAAAAATTATGAAAATTTCCATGTTCATGTGTAAAAAGGTAAGTGTGACAGGCTTGGAATAATGCAGCAACATTTACACTACACATTGGGGAAAATGTCACCACAGTGAGGATAAAGGAAAACAATGTGCAGAGTCTGTGAAGTCTCTGGCTCTGGAAATCAAAAAAAGCCAAAGAGGAACAAGGAAGGTTTGGGACAAAAATATGGACTACATGAGCTCTCGAGCTTCACAGCAATCCTGTTGTGGATTAGAGCTTACACTCCCCAACCACATTTCACTCCAAGCACTAATTATAGCCTATATAATAACCACTGTGCCACACTCCCTACTTTTTCTTTTATTTTTAAATAATCACAAGTTCATTTGGTTGTGGATGTAACTCAGGCTCTGGCAGAATGCATGAAGTGAAGATTCTCCCCTAATTTCTCTCCCAGCCCCTTTAAAGCTGTATTGTACATATCACATATCATAAGTATCATGTGATGCAACAGAAAAAAACCACAGAAAAAACCCAACAATAGTCTGAATTCTGCTAGGATGCTCAATCCTGGCCATAGCTGCATGACAGAGAAGATCTTTTGCCCAGAGCTGCGTTTTGCCAAGCAGGACATGGGAATAATGTGAATAAAACAGCACTCTAGTGCATTTATTAATACATGGTGCAGAGAGGAAGGCAAGGTCAGGTGCTAGAGATATTTGGGCACCCAAAGGAAGGTCATGTAGACTGACCCTGAGAGAAAAGAACTGGTACGTGGGAAAACAAGCAAGAGAATTTTGCCTCCTATATCCTAAGAAAGATGGTTAATGGCTCCTTTTTTAGCTTCCAGAGGAACGCTAGTGCTTTATGAGGAACAAAATACTGATTAGGTAACACTGACCTACACAGTCAGTCACCTCATCAGACAGAAATGCAAATTAATTGAAAAAAGAATTAGGCAAACAGATTTTACCTGGAATCAACAGTATTTCATAGAAAGCAGGTATCAAATTTTGGCAACCTCTAAGCGCAATCTTTCTGACAGATTTTTAATTTTTTTAAGCACATGTTCCCCAAATGTATAAACAGAATTTCAAGCAACACACCAACAGATCATCAGCTCACAGATTTGTTTCTCTGTAGAGACAAACCTATTTTATCCATGCTACTTCACATCATGCAATTCCCCTTTGGAAAGGCCCCGGCACACTCCTCCCCACTCCCAAGATCATTAGCAAATGCCAAGCTCCATTCCAAAAGAGTTCTAATTAGCAAGGCCATTCTACTCACATTAGTACTCCACATGAAAAACAGGAGGAGATGGCAGCTTTTCAAGGAATAAGCCCATGTCAATCAACTTCAAAACAATATGATTTATATTTATCATATTTTCCACATATTACAAACAATTTCAAACCTGAGGAGGAGTACTACAGACAGCTGGGGTGGGGAAAAGGGGATGGATTTCAGGTCTCAGCCCTTGCAGCAAAAGCAACTGTTCAAGTTCTAAGGAGCTGCTGGCAAGAGCTGGGCTGCAGCTCCCTGGAGAATGTCAATCCCAAAATACACCATAACCAACTCGGTTCTGCATTCCCTCTCATTCAGAGGGCAGCAGCAAATTTCAGGACAGTGAGGTGGCCACCAAAAATAGGTTAAATTAAAAATAGTGTTTGAGGGAGATCTGAATGGACAGAGGGAATAAAGATACAGTAATGGGCAAGAAAGCTCAGTGCAGCTTTTTGACTCTAACAGGAATTTACCTACATAACTTTTTTTTCACCAGAGTGATTTGGTTTACTCAGCTCACACTCTCTGGGGAAAAGAAGTCATCCAGAAATAAGAGACAGTGTATATGCAAGAATCTATTAATATATATATATATGTGTGTGTATAAATGAAATTAATCTGAAAAACAGAAGGAGAATTATATTTTGAGTAGACCACAAAAGAATCATGACAACCATTAATTTATCAGATCTAAATGTTAGCCACTCAGGACTTAAGTATGTAGACTTTAGTTTAGGAAGAAAAAAAAAATTTCCTCTTTCAATTTGGCATCTAAATTTGACTACAGCACTAGACTGCCAAAATCAATGTATAACTATGNTTCTGACCTACCAATCCATTCAGTTACATTTCTCTCATCTCCCTTAGACATCCTTCAGTTCCTGCCATATTTTTTTTAGCTCACAGTTTTATGTCACCTCAAATATTTTTCTTTTCTCCTCCCTTCTTTAACTTAATTTACTCATTTTGACAGCCTACTTTGTATCACTAGAAGCTCACAGCCAGCTTGCAACCCACTCCATCCCCTCAAAAAAAAAAATGAAGCTGGCAAATACAAAGACAATGGCACAATGCACTTTAAGCTTGATGGCAGCAAACCATCTTTTTTGCTTCAAATATTCATTATTGAATTGAATATTCCTAATTTTGCATCCCAGAAGTCATAACTTTTTTTTGGCCAAGATACTTATAAACCCAGTAACCTCTTGGGCCTAATTATTAAGTACTATTCCTCATTGTTAAAACTAAATAGAAGTTATCAATTCATTCACTCAGTGTTACAGCAACATGGTAAGAGAAAATCCACACTTGTCATTACAAAACAGAACCTTCTTTTTATGCTACATTAGCAACAATTGTTCCTAGAAATCAAACCACAGACACACGTACAAGACAAGAATAGGGCATTGTGATCCATTTCATCTTCTAAACCACCAAAAAATGAGTTTGGAATACACATAGTGCCCACCTTTGGGCATTTCATCTTTATTGTGACACAAAGCTCCTGATGACCTTGATCCATGTCTGTAGAGCTTTCTGCCTTTACAGGAAGACCCTCTCTCACCTGTGTACCAGTCTGAGCTGCTCACTAGGTCATCAGGCCAAACTCTGATCCATGACAGAAGGACATTGCAATGTGCCCTGACTGGAGACAACTTTGTTTTGTGCTATGAATGCTATACCCTCTCCTCACCAAGGATTGCTTGCTCCTGGGTTAGCTCCTGGAAGCGTTCCCGCAGGTTCTCCAGCTCCACAACAAGACGACGCTCAGATTCCTCTTTCAGGTTCAAGGCCTCTTCTAATGCAGCTTTTTCTGCAACGTAGCCTTCAATAATGCCTGGAAGCCAAGCCAGAATGCAAATAAAGCCAAAGACAAACTCATCTATTGGGAAAAAGCAGCTTGAAAACATGAGTAAACAATTTTTGCCAAACAATGGAAGGTGACATAAAAAGGAAGAAGTAAAAGATGATTTATGTTTATGCTGTAGCTAAGCTTTTGAACTACCTTAAGGAATAAAAAGTACTAGTTAATGTATTCTAAGATTATGAAAATGTTATGAGGCTGACACATCACAAAGGGTCTCTAAATCTGTAGAATTCAAATGGGGATTATTAAGCTTTGATGGCCTGGGATGAGCTTACTACACATCCTCTGCTGAGGGCTGATGTTTGAAGAAACAGAATTTGCAGAAAGTAAAATCAAATGTTAGGTTTAGAGCCCAAGAAATCCAGGAAACAGAAAGCACATCATCGATATTGGGAGGAATAAGCTCTGAGTCAAGGACAGTGCAATCTCACTCAGCTTCCTGTTCTTACCCTCTGCCTTATGAAGCTCTAGTGCCAGCTTGTTCTTGGCCTCACTCTCCTCACTGAGGCACTCCATCAGCTCCTGGTGCTGGCTCACCACCTGGGCCGTCTCGCGATTGCGACGGCTGAACTCCTCCTCAAACTGCGCATGGTTTTCATGCATCTTCTCTAGCTACAAGTGAATAATTTCCCCAGCATCAGTACATGCAATGTAAAAATACTGCAGACATTTCAACAAAAATATTCTCATATTTTTAATAACGTTTATGCATTAAGGTCCAAGTTTTGAAGTTTCATTTTGGTACTAAGCTGACTTTGCCCAAAACCTGTGGACACTTTGGTGAATATCCCTGTACTTGCATACCAGTATTTTTGCCACAAATCTTGATTAGGAATGTAAGTTTCTTCACTGTGCATAAAAAGAAGTAACTCCCTATTGGCTAAACTGCTTAGCTTGACACTTCCTAAGCCACTTGAAATTCAAAGCATCCTTACACTTAAATTCTCCAAGAGATTCAGTCACGTCTAGTCCATATATCATCAGGTTTCCAAGGTACACCACCAGTAAGCAAAGTATGCTGGATCACAGCTGATGAGGGTCACCTAGAACCCAGACCTGCTATGGCTTTGGCAAGTGCTTTAACCACAAGTTAGCTATGTCTCAGTGGAACCATCATCAATACCTAAAAGTAAATATTTATGCACCTCATTCTAGGAGGGATTTTTGAAGATGGTGAACATACATTTCACACAGACACATCTCTGGGTTTTACAAAACACCTGATGAGTAGATTAATTTCAGACATGTTTTTCCCCTTTACATTTTCTCTTAAATTATGGACTTCCTTACCCAAAAAACTAAATTAAATCCTCAGATGTATACAGTGCATATACCCAAGATGTGCAGTCTAGACACTGCAAAACTCAGTATGGAAATACTCAAGTTCTGTTATGATACTAAGTGCATCTCCTATTATCACAATTAAAGCAGCATATAATTACAAGGATGCTTGTTTGCTGCTATATGTTCCCCAAGCATTTTGACATTGGACTGAGTTTTCCTGAACCCCCTTATCAGTGTTGAAAAAGCATCCCTGTGAAGTGTGATAAAACCCCCTCAAAAAGACCTCTTAGTCTCCTGAAGTTACCAAAGGAATTTAAAATCCTAGTTTAAATCTACTTAAGGTGACCAATTTATTGCCTTCCCACAGGATCAGTTAAAAGGTTAAATGCACAGACTTAAAACTGATTTCACATTTTCAGTTTTATATACAAAATCATGGAATGGTTTGGGTTGAAAGGGACATTTAAAGACCAGCTAGCTCCAAATCCCTGCCATGAGCAGGGACATCTTCCACTAGACCAGGTTGCTCTGTACAGACTAAAAAGCTTTACTTGTTTAGTTGACTCTGTAACCAGTTCCAGAAGTCTCTCCACTGCAGTGCGCAAACGATGACAAATTTTCAGTATCGTTTCTTCACTTTCACACACCCATTCTGGCTTTGTAAAAACACTTTCACATAAATATTGGCTCAACTCAGACACATCATCAGGCCCTGGAGACAGCTGGTTGTGTTCTGTGAGAGTTTCATCAAGCAGCTCCTCTACTGAAAACAAGGAAGCTATTGAAAAACAGAGAAAAGTGACAGCTAGCCAGAAAACTGCTCACCCAGGTAACTGACATCAGGCAGTGGCGTGGTTCTGGACATGCACTACAAGATGGAAACTTGGACACATCAACAACTCAATGTTGAAAAATCATGAGGGGTTTTCACAAGGTTTGGGAATCTTGTGCTATACATCAGGACCCAGAACTCTGCATTCACCAAGTCCATCTTCCCTGGCCTATAATCTATCCAGGCTTTTCTAACAACATTTTAGTAGCTGCACTACCAAAGGAATTAAACTGAAAGAACACTGGTAGACACTATCTTAAGCATGGAGCAACTTTGAAAGACACAAACATTGCAAAAAGTTATATTCTCTTTCCAATCTTCACCCATACAAGAGGAAATGAAAAGATAGTTTTCAAGAACATGAACTGACTGCATTCAGGTTTGCTGATTTGTACTCACCTTTTTCTAGGTGATGGTTTTGTTTGGCTTTAAAATATTGCATGAATCCCATTTCTTCCATAATACTCTGAGTTTCTTTAGAATCTCCAGAAGCCAGACTGTCATCAAGACAAAGACCAATCTTGCTACAGATAAGGTCCTCAACAGCTATTGTAGCCTTCACCACTTCCATAAGCAGTTTCAAAACGTGCTGGTAAGATTCACGCAGTTTTTCCCTAGAACAAAAGCATATTGAACATCTGAAAAATTGCATGCACTCGATTTGCAAGATGCTTTGAACCTACTGTAAACCTGAGAGTCTAAAATGGGTATCTGCCACAGTTGGGCAGTTTTCAGTGAGGATCATTCAGATGACTCACAAAAACAAAGTCATTTTTAAGGAGCTGGCACAGCAAAACACCTTTGTCATCTCCACAGATAGATCACACTACAGTCACAAGCATCTCAGCCTTCCACACGTGTGGAAGCACCAGCAAGAAAGCTACATCTACTACTACAGTATCAGTGACATCAAAATAACTTAAAGGTGTTCTGGCAGACCTAACAACAAAAGCTCTATTTCTATTTATGAAAATATTATAGTTTTAAGATTAACACTGAGCCAGTTTCTGAAAGATGAGGGAATTCTAGAAGCTTATTCAGTCTGACAGCTTCTCTAATCCACACATCCCCATGACATGTCAGACCAAATCCATTCCACCTGAAAGCCTCTTGGTCACAGAACCTCACTCCATTTTTTTAGATTTTCCAAGATTAGAGACAGTGGAAACCCCAAAGTCTTCATCACGCAAAGAAAAAGAGCAAGGAAAAAACTCAACTTGCTCTTCTTGTCAGAATAGGTTGATAATTAAAAAAAACCTCAAAGTAATTTGCAAATAAAAGAAATATATCATCATCCTACACTATTATTTTGAGCTGGCTTAGTTTTGCCTAGTTATAGATTTCTTTATGAGAAGTGAGAAAACAAGCAAACAAAAAAACCCTAAAAAACCTCAAGCACTAAGCATTATGTTACCAAAGATGAACAAACCTTTCCTCCTTGGACTGCTCAATATCAGACCTCAACAAGGCTACCAAATTTCCTCCTTCTTGGTTTTTCCTGTCCTGCCACTGAAGGAGTGTCTCCAGTTCAGAGTTGGTCTCCTCTATTTCATGCTTTAAAGATGCCACTTTCTTTTCCAGCTGTGGAAACACAGTGACAACACAACAAAGTCAACAATTTCGCCTAAACTTTGCTTTATAAACTCTAAACAAACAAATTTCTAGAAAAGTTACTTATCTCCTTATATTTATTCATCATTCAGACGATACCTATACCAGATTAAAACATATGATTACATACAAATAAAGAGACATATTTCTACCCACCCCCACCTCCAGATTTTGCTGCCAAACAAACTACTGCCATTTTGTTAGGAACTCTGTCTCATAAGTAAGCTAGCAAATAAGTCAAAATATCTATTTGGGAGAAAACTGCAAAGAAAGAAAAGCATTCTGCTCCCATGCCAACATTCTCAATCCTCATTGAATCCTACAAGAAGAGCTGGAAAGAGTAATGCATTCCCAATCAGGAAATTCTTAGTGTTACTGTTTCCCCATAGTCTAATATACAAGAATTATACCTGCAGTCCCTCTATATACACATTGAGACAGAGAGCCCTGTGCTAAAATACAACCCCAAAAGCACAAAGTCTAGGTTTAAAGTATTTTCTCCACACCTGGATAATTCTTGCTGCTCTTTCCTGCAGCTGGGCTGATAACATTTCTTGTTCCTTTTGGTGAGCAGCCTCTGCCTTCTCTCTCTCCTGAATCAACAACTGCTCCTTGTCATGTAGTGATGCCTTTTTTTCAGCTTCAAATTCATCCTGTATAAATCACATATACTTGGATTTACTGAGAGAAGAAAAAAATGCCCAAACACTACCACCATCCTCCCAAAAAACCTAAAATACCTGCTATATTTTTTCTGTATTCTTTAGAAGTACACATTTTGCATCTCAGAATAGTAAGCAGTAACTTACACATCAACACCTCCAAACAATAAAATTATGCTGAAAATGTGATTAAAATCAAAAATAGTGTAGCCAGCAGACCAGGGCAGTGACTGTCCCTCNATACTAAGAAGGGCATTTTCACCAGAGCCTACCTTCAGCTGTGCAATCTGCTGTTCCAGCAGCACCTCTGACTGACACTTCAACAGCTCAATCTCCTCCTGGAACTGAAGCTGCTGCTTCAATTTTACCTCCTCAAATTGAGCCAGAAGAGCTGCTCTCACAG
>VZTR01008846.1:130135-186901 GCA_013400775.1 Chaetops frenatus
TAATATACAAGAATTATACCTGCAGTCCCTCTATATACACATTGAGACAGAGAGCCCTGTGCTAAAATACAACCCCAAAAGCACAAAGTCTAGGTTTAAAGTATTTTCTCCACACCTGGATAATTCTTGCTGCTCTTTCCTGCAGCTGGGCTGATAACATTTCTTGTTCCTTTTGGTGAGCAGCCTCTGCCTTCTCTCTCTCCTGAATCAACAACTGCTCCTTGTCATGTAGTGATGCCTTTTTTTCAGCTTCAAATTCATCCTGTATAAATCACATATACTTGGATTTACTGAGAGAAGAAAAAAATGCCCAAACACTACCACCATCCTCCCAAAAAACCTAAAATACCTGCTATATTTTTTCTGTATTCTTTAGAAGTACACATTTTGCATCTCAGAATAGTAAGCAGTAACTTACACATCAACACCTCCAAACAATAAAATTATGCTGAAAATGTGATTAAAATCAAAAATAGTGTAGCCAGCAGACCAGGGCAGTGACTGTCCCTCTGTACTCAGCACTGACGAAGCACAACTTTATCTACGAACACAAATACACTCCAACATGATGGCCACCTATTTTTCACACTGGCAAGTCAAGAAAACAGCTTTTCCCCACGTGCCAAGAAATAAAACTTCAGAGCAAAAGACTTGCAGCCACCCAAGCTGACATGGAACCTTTGCAGAAGACTGAAGCAGTCTTTGCTCCATGCTCTAGCAGTTAGGAAGGTAAAAATGAACTGACACAAAGGGGTAAGACGAGTTTCCTTGACCTAGAACATGGCATTTGTGGACAAAAACCTCTGAAGTAGCCTGCTTATTCTTCTGAGAAGCACTTAGGAGAGTATGTCAGAGCACAGACAGCAATTCTGAATACCTCAAATCTGCTAAGGAAGGCAGACGGAAGAAACCAAGGGAACAGGCTGGCATGAAGACAGCTGCATAATCAGCACAGAGGAGTGGGAAGGGAAAGGCTTGTTCTAACATTGTGAAGCATGGGAGAGATCTAACTCAGACTGCCATTTTAGAGGCTGAAGAACAAAAATCTTACACCAACTGCNAGCTGCAGACAAGGAGGGAATATAATTTTTTTTAGCCACACTGTTAGAATTAAGGAAAAAATGAAACCAAACCCAACCCATCAAGCTCAACCAAATTCTGAAGAGTACATTCACAATCCTCAAGGTCATACGGGGCTGCTGTCTATCATCATGCTGAGTATAGAAAAAAGCAGGTTGATAAAAATAGATAAGAAGCAACCAGGCATTAGGTATCAGCTATCTCCTGTATTCATGAGACCATCAGGTCAGACTAACAAAGTATTCCCAACTTATTCTTTCCAACACACACTTCCCTAAAAGAAATTTTAAAAAAATAAAGAGGAATGAGGAGGACAGAAACACAGGAAGAGCATATTTTGTTAAGATGTGATCTCCCTTGTTCAAATGGGAGCAAACATTACCCATCTCTATTTAATGCAATTATCCTGCGATACAATAGAGAAAGGTTTGAGAGAATTTTGTTCATTTAGGCTTTTTTTCCTGCTATTCTCTCTAAGAAGAGTCACTGTAGTCATCAGAATTGACAAATCCTGTTTCTAGGATGATGCACTTGAAGACTGTGTAAACATTAGAACCTCCCAGGAAACTAATGAAATTTCCTCCCCAGGCAAGCTTTTCTTCTAAAAGTGTTTTAAGAGTTATTTGAAACATTACCATATTTTCAATTTGGTAAGTGACAAAGCAAAAGTTAGTATTATTTTAACTTAATGCGCTCCGTGGTTATAGCTGGATAAAGCTCATTTTGTTTGTGACTTTTCCTACTATATGAGTGTAATATGTAACACTAGTGGCTGCTTGCATCCACAGAAGTCAGATGGTATCCTCTTATTATTGGCACTATTAAAAAAACTCAAAAAACCATCCAGATATAAAGCCTTATTTCTAAGCTTAATAAAACTGAATTTACTTTATGATAAAATATGGATTGTTTTGGGTTTAGGTATTAGCAGCATTCTGACCTCTTGCTCACGTTCATGTTGTGCTTTTAGTTTCCCCAGTTCTTCTTCCAACTCCCTGGAGTACTCTTCCTTATGTTTCCTAATTTCTGCCTCATGAAGATCCTGAAGCTCTTGGAGTGCTTTCCTGTGCTTTTCCTCCATCTGCAGCACTTCCTCACGTAACAGATCCAGAGCCAGACGCTTTTCTTCTTCCAGCAAATGCCTTTGATTTTGAAGAGCTGTGTTCAGATCATCCTGTGTATGCAATAATTTAAAAAAGGGGAGGGGAAAAAAAAGTAAGAACAAGTATCTTTGCAACCCATTTGTCAAGCACAAGTCCTGCTGTATCAAAGCTTTTAAAGTAAACAGGAACAATATTGTTTCACGAAGGATGAGCATACATACATAAACATACTCTCTAAAGCATTTAAATGGGTTTATTTTTCTTATCTAGTATAAAGGTTTGTAAAGCTTTACTTATTTGGAAGGATCTTAGGATTCCAAGAGATGTGGCTTAGCCCCCAGAACTGCATTTACTTGGTTCTAACCACTTTCTGAAGAATTATGCAATAGCTCTATTGGGGAGAGAAGCTCTGAGCCACAAAATGGAGACCCTCCAATCTTAAGTATGTTAAGAGATATACCTCGTTTGTACCTTTTCCACACATGATATAGAAAACTCATTAGACTAAGCATTTGGGGCAGGAAGCAGCAGTTTAATTTAATTTTCACCTCATAATATGGCCACATACAATGTCTCAGCGCTGGTACAAAGAGGTTGTGAAAATATCCCCCCAAGAACAAGGGAAAAGGTGATCCAACACCATGTGTCATAAAATTTCATCTCCTATACCAGGTTTTCCTTCTGACTCACCTTATGAGCTGCTTCTGCTTCAAGAGCCATGGTTTTAAGCTTTTCCATATGAGCAGTAGCTAGCTCAATTTTCAAATTATTTTGGGAAAGCTGAAGTTCTTCAGTATGCTTTAATTTCAGCATCTCAATCTCTTGAAGCAGTTGTGCCTGATGCATTTTATCCTGCTCTTGGAGCTGTTCCCTGTGCTGCAGCTGTAGCTTCTCCAGAGCCCAACTGTGTTCATCTCTTATAGTCTGAATTTCAGACAGATAGGAAGACTCCAAGGAATCCAGATTTGATAAGTGTTTAATCTCCAGCTCATCAATTTGGGCCTGATGCTTTGTCTGTAGTTCAGCAACACAACTTTCAAGCTGAATCTGCTGTTTACTTTCCAGCGTAGATTTAAGTGTCTCAATTTCAGCTTGGTGTTTTGCCTGAAAATCAGCTGTCAGAGACAAAATCTGCTGCTTATGCTCCTCCTGTAACTGCTGACTTTGGAGTTCCAGCTCATCCACATGTTTCTTTTTCAGCTCTTGGAGAAGAACCTCTTGCTCAGTTGTGAATTTCTGCGTCATAGCTTTGTGTTCCTCCATAAACCTGTATTATTTCCAAGAAAATTAAAAGACTGCTGTCAAAAAAGTCACTGTTTTTTTTTGAATAATTGAGCTAATAAATAATAATCCAAGGAAAATAAATAGACCTACTTAGCCTCCACAAGTTTTACTTGATGCTTCAAATACAGAACTAAATTCAAAGCAAGCCACAATGATGATACCATAGCCATATAATTAAAGGTTTCTGTAATGTCACTTGGAAGTATCTGGTTATTACTAGAGAGACTGGCACTCCTATTAACTTAAAAATACAGAGCAATACGTTTGAGAAATACTGCCATGACAGTATCTTGTGGTGTATAAATTGCTACATCTCAAATGTCTGCAAATAAATGAACTGTCATAACAAACACCTCTAAAAACGTCTGTTAAAGACAGACATAAAACTACTGTGGAAGTGTATGTGGGATACTTGGGGGGGTCCTCCAAACTCAGTTGAGTTCTGCTTGATGCAGAAGATTTAGTATCTGAAGTGCTGCCACTTACTGCAATCAGTAACTACAGTATTTTTGCATGCAGACAGCAATAACTAAAAAGACCAGTTATCTAAATTTAAGTTGCTGCTTTCAGTATTTTCTTACAATCACTATTTCTCCAGTCTTGTTCTGTGAACATATTTTTGGGGAGGAGAGAAGGGATAAATTTGAAGCAATGCATGCAAATACTAACATGGTTGTTTACTTCCCTTAATTCACTTGAAACAATAGGTATAGGAAAGGATAGAAAAACAATCGTTTCAGGCATCTAACCAGGACTAACAAATATTAAAGGGGGCCCCATCAACCTCAGCATTAAATAGTTCTCAGAAGCTTCATTCACCAGGAAAAGCTTGTTTACATTAATTCAAATTGTTTAAAAACATTTAGAGAATTTTTCCACTTATATATCCTATCACACTTCTCTTTGAATTCTGGCATATGATTTTCAGCTGTGTTGTACTCTTAGCAAGCAAAACTTGACTACACTTCATTTTATTTACTAGAGTAGATGAAATGCCTTTAGACAAAGCAAAATCCACAGCACATCATAACAGACAGCTCTGCTGTTCCCTGGGACAGCAAGCTTTATGTATATAAGTCAGATAGTGCCACCAAGTGACTACCTTGCACTACCACTCATTAAGTTTAAAGTAAGACAAAGCAACTCTAACAATGAGTGAACTCCTAAGGGAAGCTTACTTGTTTTGTGCTTCCAGGAGTTTCAGTGCACATTCTTCCTGCAGGCAGAGAGTGGCCTTTTCCATTTCTTTTGCCATGAGGGCTTTGGCTGCCTCCAGGTCAGCTTCATATTGCTGCTGAGCTTTCTGCATGGTCTGGGCACCTGCAAGGCTGTCCTCCAGCTGCTGCAAGTTGTTCTGCTGCTCCTTCACCAGCTTCTCCAGCTCTAAAATTCTGGCAGCTTGGTGATCTTGAAGTTGAATCATTTCAGCTTCACGGAGTTCAAACTGTTTTTGTAAGTTCTGCTTCTCAGATTCTGCTCTGTTTTGCAGTTCTATGTGCAGAAGTGATAACTTCTCTTCTGCTAGGCTTCTCTGGGCCTCACTCTCACATTGCCATTTCTTCTCTTTTTCTTTGTACATATCCTCTATTTTCTGCACTTCTTCTCTTAATTCATTTTTGTGATCCTCAGCAATTTTATATTTTACCTGTGAAGACAATTATTTACAAGAAAAAAGAATAAACCACCAAAACCAAACTGAAGTGCATGAAGTGAACACTCTCAGGCATTTAAGATCTGGGAAAGATTAAATTCTTGTAGTGAAGCAACCCTTCCTAATCAAAGTAAGGCTGAAATGACAATTTATAAACTGACATGCATTAAATTCAATGCATTATTAAGAATTAATTTGGGTTATGAAGATAAGAAAAAATTAAGGCAAAATTCTAGAATTAATATAGTATTCTGTGTTGATTTCTCTTGAGGTCACTTACCTTCTTTTCAGGAGTTCAACTTATACAGCTGTGGTATATAGTGTTTATATACAGCATGAGTAAAAATCCCTTTTAAACTGCTCTTTTTATGTTCCAGTGGTTTTTTATACGTAGTGTCCAAGTTCATGACAAGGGCAGTGGCCTTGGACACAGCATAAAAGCCACATAAAAAGCATGTAGGACAAAAACAAGCCAAAGCAGTAAATGATTGCTCAGGGACAGAAGACAAAAAAAGGACTGTCTCTGGCTTCCTCCCCTCAGTTTCTAAGCCTGAAAAAGGATACACATATCCATGGCTCTTTAAAAAGGGTGTAAAGGACAGCTTGGTAAGTAAGAGCTTCACCTATCTAATTCTCATAAGCATTCAAATATCCAACAATTTAAGCAATGAATTAACATCCAATCTAAGCTTATCCTCAAACGGAACTGCTGATTTAACATGTAAGAGCAGGTATCACATATGATTGTCTCAACTTTAAGTCTTTGAGGTACAAGAGTTACACCAAAACAGAAGTGTATTTCAACATTTGTGTCTATCCAGGCAAGTGCATTTAAAGCTTTAGCTACTATCCCCAAACCAGGGACTTTTAAATGCAAGTGCTGCCACTCCCCCTTCTTGGCCTTCCCACCAGATTGGAGCTTGCCCAACTCTACACGAAACAACAGTTCTAGAGTACAAATTACCTTTTCCATTTCTTCTTTCAGATGCTTTTCATTTTGCTCAGAAAAATCTTTTTGTTTTATAATCTCTTCCTTTAAACGCCTTATTTCTTCTGAGAGCTCTGTAATATGCTGTTTCTCAGAGCTGGAGAGAGCGAGCTTGGCTTGGTGCTCTTCCTCCAACACAGACACTCGTTCAGCCACCTCCATCTCAACCTGACGTGCTACATCTTGAGCACTCTGGAGACACAGTTTGGTGATTTCTGGAACGAAAAAAAATAAATAAAATAAAAATCCAAACCAGACAATAAAATGACATTTTGGAATTTATTTTATTTTAACAGCTCCTATACTGATGCACAGAAATAAAGCTGAATGTTGTCAGCTGTGTAATTTATCAGTAGCCATGCTAATTACAGGACAAGGAGAACCCCCTAGCTGGATGATTTTATACTCTGTTCTATTCTATCACCACCTTGGGAATTTACCAATATTAACACACAGAATAATCATAAAACCTGTGGCAGGACCTCCCTCCTTATCTGCAACAGCCAGAGGAGCAGACTTTCTTTCTGGGCAACGTAATGGCAAACTTATGGAAATTTTATCTCTTCTTTTCCACATCATATTTAAACAAGTGATTTACCCAAAAGTCAGATGGGACAAATCTCTAAACATTCTAATTTAAGCAGCTTTGATATTCTCTCTAGTATTAAAAATAAATAATTGAAGATAAGAAATATAAGTGCAAATTAAAAAAGCTCTACTAATCCTTTTAACCAATATACAGTGGAATACAAGTATAACCATGTGTGTTAAATTAGCTAACTAAGTTATGTATTGTTAGTCCAAATGTTTGTATGACAGTGCCCTTCTAGGCATCAAAAATGGAAACCTGACCAACTTCTTTTGCCAACTGCTCCACAGTTGTAGTTTTTAGTACAGAATAAACAAATTCAGGTCACCACATCTTCACAAGTGCAACTCAACACACCCCTAAGTGCTTGATCAAAGGGATCTGTTAAATGTTCCCCATAGTTTTGTGTAAACTAGTAAGTTGAAAACTTCAGATAAGCCTGTTTAAAGAAAAATATAAGCCACACAAGCAGCTTACTGTCTTCCTTCCCAGCCTGTCAGACCATCCTACCTTTAGAATGTTTTTCTGAGAGTTGGGCATGGAGCTGCTCAAGTTCTAAACAATGCTTTCTTTTCATGGCCTCAATTTCTGTTACATATTTGTCTGACAGATCCATCTTCATTTTCATCAGGTCCTCTTTATACTGAAGTGCAAGGGAGGATCTTAAGGAATCCAATTCATGTCTGTGTTGTTCTGTAAGTTGTAGCTGCAAACAGGCAAGTTTTTCCTACAGAAATAAAGGGTTAGTAAGAGATCTTTAGCTTCTAAGAAACGATGATGAGAATCTTTCAATGAGAAAAAGGAAAAATCCTTTTCCAAACTCTTAGTCAACTTGAAACAAGTTGAGATCTTCAGTTACAGCAAGGTGCATGAAAATAACATTATAAATGTAAGAGGGGCCAAATAGCATCTTGGCTTTAAGAGAATAAGGACAGGCATAATTAACTACCAGAACTATAGAAAACAGAAACAACATGAATTCTGCACTTGTGTAGAAGAACTGATAAGCTTCTTACTCAGCACAGGATAACCCAAACAGCACATAAAACTACAGAGCACTGTTTCAGCTATTCTACTCTACAGCCTCTCTTAGCTGGCAAATTACAACATTCTTGTCAAAAATAATTAAGCCCTACTAAACACCTGAAAATAATTTACTCTTTGCAAGAGCTAGGAATCAGACATCAGTTTTCATACAGGTCATGCAAAGAACAGTAGAACTTTTAATATATCAAAAATCCTACCTGTTGTTGTTCAAGCTGTTGGTTTAGCTGATCAAGTGCAATACTTCTGTCTTTCTCAGCAGTCTCTTCAAGAAGTGTGACAGAAGAACTGAGAAAAGGGTTTTAAAGTGTAAGACTGTGATATGTCATGAATCAAGGTAAATGAACTTGATGACTTAGAGTGTAGTACTGAAAGTAGGCAAAGAGCAACTATAACAACTGCTCAGGACAGGGCCATCACCTAATGCTCAACCTCAACAGGTTTAGATGCTAACATCATCTTTTATGTTAAAGAAAAATAAAATGGAAGCAGGCTGTCATAAAATGAAAGGAAAAAGAACAGATCACCTGATGTCTCCTGCTTGATCTTGACTCATTTCCAACTCTGACAGTGAATAGTCCTTCAGTTCTTGCAGTCTCTGATGCAACAAAGTCAACTCTTCTTTGTAGTTTTCTTCAGCAACAATTAACTTGTTTTCAAAATAAAGCCTCAGTTGTTCCAATTCAGCTTCATGCTCCCTGTTTCTCTGCTGACGCTGCTGCTCAAACTCCTGTTTTAAACACTCTATTTCTTTTACCTGTGATGCTCGAGCCAGGAGCTGCTCTTTTAGCTCTGAAACAGAGGCAAAACCAATGCAAGCACTAAGAACACATAACTTTAGGCTAAGTCATTCTGTGAAAATTAGATTTAGTTGCTGAGTGTCAGTGGTTTAGGAATGGCATTGCCCCATTAATATTTCCACTAAAAACACCATGAGCCACTCCTTTCTCAATGCGAGTCACAAAAGGCAGAGATCACAGTTTGAGGTAAGAACCATTTATTGGAAATAGCAATGAGATAAGAAAAATGAACTTCTAAAAGACAAAAATTCATTCCTCTGAAAACATTCTCAGTTACACTGCATTCAGAGAAACTATACTTATTCTAAGAATCTAAATCACCAGCCCACTGTTAATTCTCCTCGTTTTCTTGCAGTCCAGGACTAGGCTGGTAACATGCAGAGTCCTGCAATATTGCTTAATCTCCACACCTGCTTGCTGTTGTAGCACCCAGAAGCAATAAATTATTCAAGAACATTAAATCTGCTCCAGGCAAAACCATCCAAAAAAACCCCCCAAATTGAACATAAAGAGTGCAGAAAACCAAAAATCACAGGGAGGAAAATAAAATCAATTCTGGATTAATTTAATGATGGTTTGCTACCCATTGGGTGCTCAGAAGCTGAACTGACTGCATGAAAAAAAACCAACCAATAAAACAGGAATGCAGTACAAAGCAGCTACTAGGGTTAGTTCAGCAAGCTGCCCTCCTTCCAGAGAGTGAGAACAATGGCCAGCACTGCAGCCTTTTTGTTAGCCCTCTGAGAGCTTTCTTCCCCACTTTTTGTATTAAAGCACCAGTAACATTTTGGGAAGTTAGAAGGTAGGAAAAAAGGAAAAAAAATCTCAAGAGGTAAGTTTTCCCAATAGCTCAACTTTCCAAATAATTCAAGTTAGTTGAATCCCCAGAGAATCAACTGAAGAGGGAAATACATTTCAAGAAGGAACTTGGAGAAGTTCCTTGAAAAGAAACAAGTTGCCTGGAGAAAAGCAGTTGCTTATGTTACACAAGAGAAACTTAAGAAAAGTTGATGGAAACAGAAGATGTCATCCAGGAGCAACACAACTGATTGTCACAATGTGGTTTTGTGTAGCAAACCAGAAAATGCACTTGTGGCATGAAAAAATTCTCACAATGAACATGCAAACAGAAAGAGTAGGAGAAGAAATAAGTGTTCAGGGCCAAGTTGGATGAGGCTTGGATAGTGGAAGGTGTCCCTGCCCATGGCAGGGGTTGGAATGAGATGATCTTTGAGGTCCCTTCCAACCCAGACCACTCCATGATTGCATGACTCTGTGAAGCAAGTCCATGGTTCAAAGCCTGCTTCCAAAGGGAGAAGCTGCCAGGAACAGACACCAGAGGAATCAAGTGACAGGAAGGGACAAGGAACACCATCAATGTGATAGGCAAGGGGAGTCCAATCTGACACGGGTAGGTTTTGCCTAACCAGCAAAGTCTACTGGCACAAAATTAACCCCAAAAAAGTGTTTCATTGTTTTGAACTGGAGTGTCATTCTTACACCAGAGCAGCCATCCCATCATGCAGCTGCTATGATTTGAATCCTACCATCAACCCAAATGCATGGTCAAATCATCACTCAAATGAAGAACAGCAGAGTAAAACAAAACACCTTTAAGATCTCACACTCCAAAAGAGATCCTCACCTGGACCACAGGCCTGCATTCTGGTCTCACCATCTTCAAGAAAGATGAAGAAACAGAAAGGGTCCAAAGAATGGGATTGTGAGTGATTAGAAACATGGAAAGACATGTGAAATATTAAAGATTAGGGCTACAGGGAAGAATTCCAGCAAATACTATAAAGTGCTATGTACTATAATTCTGTAATATCAAAACAAAAAGATGAAATAGTCAAGGTAAAGTCTGCCTAGATAGAAAAAGTTATTTCTTTCGTGTATGACCAAACCAAACCCTACCTAATGTACTTCAAAAACTACCTACAGTTACATTATTCAGAAAATCTGAAATAGTATTTGAGGTATGTTACACATGCCTTCTGATCTAACTGCCTCAGCAGAAGTCAAGAACCTCACGTTACAGTCTCAACACAAGGAAAACACTGGCAGAATCATGGTCTCTAGGCTTCTTTTCCTGAGAAATTCCTTAATGTGTTATACATGTCTGTGCACACACATCTAAGACACGTTATATTTTATTTCAGAAGTGTATGTCATCTCCAACCACTACACTGGAAAACTGGCTGTTTTATTTAATACACCCGAGTCTTGAAACAGAAATACAAATAGAAGCATATTATTGCACTAAGCAGCATTTTCTCCAGTTTCTAATTACATGATACTTCTAATTTGATATTTCAGTGAAAAAACCTTTCGTTCTCACTAAAGATTTATATAGTGTGCAGGAAGGGAGTGGGAAGGGAAAGGAAAAGCACAGGAGAAAGCTCTTCCCCACAGTCATAACTATGCTTTTTGACACTGCAGAACCTGTCATCTGACACTGACTCACCTCAATCTAGAGACAGGTCATTGGGCTACAGGCCACTGACACTGTGGCCTTCCTGTGTGTCTCTGGTACACAATTAAAAGCATTTTGTGTCAATAATGTGTACTTCAGTATGAAGAAGAGGCAAAAAATAAAATGTGTCAGTTTTGAACATACCACTTAGCTCTTGTCGATTTGCTCGGGTGCTGTCAAGCTGAGACCAAAGCTGCCTGATTTCTTCTTGTGACTGAGCCTTGAGTTGCTCATGCTTGACCTGAAGTTGGTCCAGCTACAAAAGAACATGTTAAAACCAAAAAAAACACCTCACCACAACTTGTTAAAAAATTTTGTTCTCAGGGCTTATTTTACACTCAAGAAGACATTTCTGTGAGGAATAGGTGGAAACAGTGACACCACCACTCCCAGCTCCTGACAGCATCAGAGATACTGAGTAGCAGCATCTCTGAACTGTTACACCCACGCCTCTGAGAGGGAAGAATTTGTTCCTGATGCCATAATTGTCTTCACTGGCAAAAAATTAAGCATTACCCACATAAACACAAAATGTGAGAACCAGAAAATTAGGAATATAAATACAGAGGAAGAGATACACCAAATGGCAACTGCATTCCAAAGGTTTTGAACTCCTATGGAAACTCACCGAGTATTTACCTGCTTCATGAGATGCATTTTGCTTTTTCAATAACATTCCTAAATACAAACAGGTAACCCAAATGATATGTATATGGTGTATTTTTTGTTACATAAAGAGTAATCAACTACTCTCAACAACTAAAGAAGTGTAATTTACCTCCTTCTGAAGATCCTGTTCTTTTTCTTGACTTTTCATCTTTATCTCTTCCAGGAGCTGGTTATGTTCAGCCTGCAGTTGTTCTTGTAATTTTATGATGGCTAACTGGTGTTGCCTCTCCAATTCTATACATTTCACTAAAATGAAAAATTAGTTCTGTTACTCCATCATCCTGGTTAATGAATAACCTGTACAACTTCTGTGCAACAAAAATAAAAATGCATGTCCCTAGCTTAAGCACTGGCTTTCAGGGAATCACAGAAATGCTTGAACAGTAAAATATTTGAAAGTCAAACATTTCCATGCATTGCTTCATAGTTCTCTGCATCCCACACGGTTAGATAGTCAAGAGACAATCTGTTTGTGGAACTTTTGTTCCATTAAGCCTTAACTATTCACAATTCAAAAGCAATTTTTTCTTAGGAAAAGCTTCTATTAATATTAATCACAGTTTTGATTAACTCAGCAACTGTCAAAACAGGTTTTCAGATGGATACAAAACAGCACCTCCCTTTATTATTCGTCTCCCATCTCATACTCTGTGGAAGTCAAAATGTGACAATGCTATCCAGGTTTTAAACAATTTTTCATTTACAATCTGTTGTCTAGACAGTCTCATGCCATTTGCCCAGTTTTTAAATAAGGCTATATAAATATAACTTGTATTTGCTTTCATACATGTTGTAAAACCACTAAGCTATGTCACTGTTCAATAAAACAGCTGCCTCCCAGACCATGGTACTTACTTTTAAATTGTACATTCTCAACAGAAAGAAGCCCCAGCTCTGCTTTGACTTTTTCCAAATCCATTTCCAGAGATTTCTGCAGTGCAATCATCTCAGTCTGATGTTTTTCAGACAGCTCCTCACACACGTTTTTTAAACGTGTATCAGACTCTAATTCCCAGTCTCTTTTGAGGGTCTAAGAGAGTAAGACATGCATCATATTAAAGCAAACACGTTTAGTAAATTAGTAATTTTTTTTCTCCATTTATTTGTCCTTTACAAGAAATGTATAGCACATCTGGGACTTGTACCAGCTCTTGTTTTCTGAAAGGAGCTTTATTTTTTCTTGTATGAAGAACAGAATTTGTACCTCTAATGCCTGGATATGTGTCTCTTCCATTTCCAATTCTATTTTCTTTCTCTGGTCAACTGTGAAATAAAATACTTATTAATAAATTTACATAAAATATTATTAAATGAAAAGTAGAAATATGGATGAGGTTACAATTTTCAACATCAAAGTCAGGACTTCTATGGGCAGGCATAGAGCAGGGTAAGATGCTGGGTTCTATCCACACCTGTCGTTTTGTTATAACCCAATAGTTCACTTTTGTTTTAGAAAACAAGCATTCTAGAACTTACAGCTGCAAAGACAACTCAGAAAGCAAAGTTCAATTTAATTAGTAAAGCCTGCTTAGATCTACAGAGAACATGATACTAAAAAGAAAAATAAACCTAAAGATACAAATTCAAACGACTATTGATGTCATTTTAACATTTCACTGCATGCCACTATGAGTATAGAATCATCTCCAGAAAGACAGAAGGAGTAGCATGCAGCTGCAGGTAGGAAACTTCAAATTTCTTCTACAAATGTCTAGGAAAAAAGACTGCAAGACAGATGCCACTATCTGCTCAGTTATCACTGACACCAATAGATTCTTCCTTTCCAGCTCCTCCCTCATTTAATTCCAGCTTCTTGTTCTGCTTGTTTTTTGATTTGCAGGAACCCTGTAAAGGCCTATCAGCCACCTTCCCACAGCACTGTTGCCTAGGCTTATTTGTAATATTGAATAGTTTATAATATGCAACCATTGTTTCAAGACTTTCCATGGGAAATGAAAACTTAAAGTTACATCAGCAAAACACACCTTAACAGCATTGATATTAAGAACTGCATCTTGACCTCCCCTCCTGCTCCCAAATCCCATTGTGCTATCAGTTCACTGCACTACTGGTGGTAACAAATGGTTTCCTACTTTTAGGTCAAAAATAAACACCCTTAAATTAATCTTCTCCTTTTCTTAGGGAAGGATAACTAATGGAACGGTTTCTAAACTTTATTTCAGGGCTCAGAGGGGTGGGATGAGCAGTGCAGAGTCTAGCTGGAGGCCTGCAACTAGCAGTGTTCCCCATGGATCCATGTGAATACAAGGAAAAGCTTCTTTACCGTGAGTGTGACAGAGCCCTGTAACAGGCTGGCCAGAGAGGCTGTGGAGCCTTTTTCTCTGCAGATATTCAAAACATGCCTGGACACAATCCTGTGCAAATTGCTCTGGGTGAACCTGCTCTAGCAGGGGTCTGATGACCTCCAGAGAATACTTCCACCCTAGCCAGCCTGTGATTCTGTAAACTTCTTCAGTGAAGTGCTGCAATATTCACCTTTCTCCAGAAATCCCTCAAGCTCTGCCATACAGATTGAGAAGGGTCTGACCTGGAAAGAGGGAAATTTCCCAAACAATGCCAAGAGCATCATCAGCAGGCCTTCAGTACTATGAGGTGCAACTGCCTCCTTGCTTATGCCACAATAAAATCTCATATGAAGTGCAGCTCAAAGGACACCCAGCTACAGGTTCTCACTTAGCCTTTCAGCTCCTTCCCAACTCCTTGCTAACACTGAGAGGGTAAGCCAGGAAGCATTCACGTATCTTCTCAGAAAGACAACAGTAGTGCTGACTTAGGGCAAGAAAAACCCTCACAAAACATAAGGGATAAGAGCTCTACTCTTTGCACTCATCAAGTTCTTCATGAGAACTTGGTCTAAAGCCTCCTGAAAGAAAGTAGTTCACTTTAGCACTAATTTAAAGATGAAGAACAACTAAACTTTGGTCTGCACAACTCCATTTTCACATATAAAACATGCACCCTTGCATATGGCAGTCCTGCCCATATTAGAGGTAACACCAGCTGTCATTCACAGGCCAGCTCTACACCAAGACAGGAACCTGTGCAGGAAGAAAATACTTATTCCCCAGTCTTAATACCTAGTTCTTGCTGATGCTTGGACTTAAGGTCTTCATTTTCCTTCAGACACTGCTCTTTGATTTTCTCCCACTCCTGCTGGTGGCGGCTTTGCAGAATCGCCACCTCCTGAGCACGTTTGTCATTGAGCATCTCCCGCAGCTCCATCAGGGCAGTCTCCTTCTCTTTCCTCAAGTTGGACTGTGTAAGCTCCAGCTGAGAGGTGTGCATATTGTTTAAGGTCAGGCGTAAAGCTTCCAGTTCAAGGCTGTGCAGTGTCTGCAGTGGAGGAAAAAAGGGTTTCTCCCTCCCCTGTAATGCAGTCTGATTGCTTTTTTCAGGACCAGTTTCAGCTTTGACTGTTAAACAAATCTAAGTTTTGCCTTTCTGTACTTGGAGAGTGTTTCTTTCTAGCAGGGATCCTTAAAGGAACCCTTAAAATAACCTGTTATAATGAGATTTGAATGTTTTCAGTGCAATGTAAAAGGCTTTTCTTTACCTGCCTCTTCATTTCCTACAAAATATCCTGTATCTGTCCACTTCCTCACATCAAAGCAGAACAGAAGCTCACCCCAGCCCTTCATTGTCTATTGAAATAATTCCTTATTTAATGCTTGCTGTTGGTTATAATTTGCTAGCAAAGTAAAGTTCCAACTGATATTGGAGAAGTAAAAATAAAATTCACCACTTCTCAATTCTTAAGTAAACTAACCAGCATATCAACAGGTTGTAATTAGACCGTAACACTACACATATTCTTTCCATTTCCAGCTTGCATTTAACGGAAGTGTTCAAAACCCCAGGAAATATATAGAAGTAAAAGTCAGGTTTTCACACTTCAGGTTAGCAAAAAAGCATTCTGAATTATAATAGTGGAATAATTAAGAAGCGGGAGGGGTTTATAGCCATTATAAAATTTACTTGTTAAATTTGTCAAGACAAAATACTACAAAGCTGTTTTTTCTCTTAAAATCACCAATTTAAACATCCAGTTTTCTTCAGCATTAACGTTAAATTATAATTGCAGTAAGGATTCTGGAGAACTCCTCTAAAAAGTATCTACTACCACCCACCAGGAGAACACTCCTCTTCCTTCAGTTGCAGCACCACGTGAAAGAGCACGCACAACATCCACAAAAATTAAGGAGAAGGCTCCTTGATTTCTGTGTGTGCTGGAGATGAGCAACAGCCAGCTAAGAAGTACATTAATCACCGTGTTTCCTGTTTTTACCTGGGACTGGAGCTGAGCTTGCTCGTGCTCTGCTCTGTGTGTGGCTGCCATTTGCTCCCGGAGTTCATCTAAAAGGTGCCTCTGCTCTTCCTTGAGCTCAGCACGGAGCTTCTCCATTTCCTCTGCGTGTTTAGCAGCCAGCTCAGAGATTTCACGATCGTGCTCTCGTTCGTGAACCTGCAGAGAATACTCAGATGAAAAGCTTTCTTCAAAATACGCTTGTTTAGCCCTAATTATGGAATGAAAACTCTCCCCTCCTCCTGACCCCAAATCAAAAACACCACGGAAAAAAAAACAATAAATAGAATTTTACATCTCTAAAATGCTTACACTGCTTACATGACAATGCAAAATGTCTTCAGTATTCCAAAATAAACTAAATTACAGCATGTACCTTTTTTATTGTAGCAATATCTTCCTTTCTTTTTTCTACCAACTTCTGTTGTTCTTCTACTTTGTCTTTTATTTCAGCATTTAACTCTTTTATCTGAAAACAGGCATAAAATATTTGTAATGGCTACCTTAAGCATTCTGAAATCCCATGACTCCTGCAGTTATCAGGGTTTCCTACCTCTCTCTTTTGTGCCAAACACACTTCAGTTAATTCAGCAAGGCGCTGAGTCTCAATCTTATCCATTTCCTCTTTGTAATGCTTCTCCATCTTGGACTGAGCCTCCTGGGCTGCCTGACAGGACTCCTGCAAGTGAGCCTCAAGCTCCAAATGAGCCTTTTTCAACTGGGCAATTTCTTCAGTCAACTGGCTTTTTTCCTCATTGTATTCAGCAGTCTTTTCCTTTATTTCAGCAGTAAGCTTAATAATTTCTTGCTTGCTGAGGTTTAACCTGTCCTCATAGCTCAGTCTTTCACACTCCTGTATTTCTTTGATGTTTTTCACTTCAGCATTAAGCTCATGGATGTTTTTCTCAAGGTCCTCAATGATGCTAGCATTCTCTGCTAGTGCTTTTTCTGCTTTCACTAAATCCTCCTCCACACTGGATAGTCTCTCTCTTAAGGCTGTTTTTTCCTTCAACAAAAGTGCTAAATTTTGGTCTTTATTATTGATTTCAGCTTTGAGCAACTCCTGTTCTTTAAGCAATGTCGCTTCAGATATGGTTTTCTCACTGAATAGCTCTGCTATTCTCTGGTTTTTAGCCTTCTGAGCATTAAGCTGGCTTTGCATCCAATCTCTTTGACTTTGCAAAGCAGCCAACTGACGGCCAAAAAGAGACTGCACTTCACTTGTCTCAGAATCAGAAGTTGTTTTCTGCTCCTGAACATCTCTCACTAACTGCTCCTGAGTTTGCAGCTGCATCATCAGCATGTCTCTTTCCTCCTGGAGGTCTTTCACCATTTCTAGCCAGGTAGAGGGGCTTGACACTTGTGTTAGAGATGGCTGGCCTCCATCCTCACCCTGCTGCTTTACTAGAAGCATGAATTTATTTTCAAGTTCTTTCTCCTTCTCCATTTTCTGAAGAAGTCCTTTTTCACAACAGATCCGTGCTTCATGTTCTTCCTCCAGTTTTGCATACATATGAGGGAGCTCAGACATGGCTTTTTCCCAATTTTGAACAGCTTCTTGGGTGTCCTGATAAGGCATTTCCAAGGCTGACTGCTGATGGAGCTGTTCAGCTGGCTTCAGATGTCTCTCTGCTAAATACATCATCTCATCATCCTCTGTGTCACCGTGGTCTCCAATTTTGTTTTGCTGCAGGGAGCCATCTGACACAAATGAAACAAAGGACTCTGCTCCAACCTCTGTCTCTTCAAAAACATCTAGAGCCAAGCCACTACGACATGTCCCCTCATCGAGGCTAGAGTTTAATGGAGGAGATATAAAATCTCTGCTGGGTTCTAGGAGCACATGGTTGTCTAACCCATACATACTGCATCTGCCCTCTTCAATGGCATGGCCTTCTGAAGAGCTGGACACATAGGAGTCCTCTGGAGTTTCTGTGGAAATGAGGTATTTAGCCAATATACCTTCATCACCACTGAAAAGCGGTAGTTCTGACAAGGGTTCTTTGGACAGGTTCTCCCCTTCACTACTTACATCATCCTTCGTGATCTCTGAATTCTTAGTTTCTTCTAATTGATCCCTTGAGGAGTCGTGCTGGAACTCCAGTTCTCCATGCACTGGCTCATCTCTACCTTCTGACTGGTGTGCTTTGTCCCACATGTCCTCAAGATCCACTTCCTGCAACTGAGACATCCCTGATAAAATCTGGTTTTCCCTCAACTCCAATAACTTTTTATTGGAGACAATCTCTCCATCACGGTTTTGCTTTACATCTATACTTTTTTCAGCCTCGTGAAGTTGCTTTGCATTTAATTCCTGGATGTAGGAATTCAGTTTCTGAATCTCTTCATTCAAGGACTGTTTTTCCTGTTCATATCGCTGGGTTTCCTTAACTTGCTCTTCTGCATAAGAAAGTTGATACTTAAGACCATCAATTAAATCCTTGTATTTCATTTCTATTTCAAATTTTTCCCTCTGAAAGTCTTCCCGTTGGTTTTCGAGTTTCTTCCTCAAATTTTCTTTACTAATTTCAGATTCTCGAAGACTTATATTTAAGTCAATTATTATGCCATTCAAATTCTGAATATGTTCTTCAGAATTCAAAGCACAGAGTTCTTTTTTTAACTGTTCAAGTTCATTTTTATATTTTAAAATAATTTCTTCTTCATACACCTGCTTGGCTTCTGCAATCTCTCTTCTGTGGCACTTCTCCAGCTCGTTCCTCAAGTTATCCAACTGTCTGCAAACAGCCTTCTCATGACTGGTTTTCAGTTCTTCAATACGTTGCTCTTCTCTCACTTTGCATAAAGCAATTTCTTTTGTTAATTCTGTTATTTTTGACTCCCGAAGAGAAAGTGTGTGCTGTAGTATAGACAAGCCAGATCTTTCTGATATCAGCAGATCTTGAAGACTTCTAATAAATTGTTCTTTTTCATCTATGCTTTTGTGTAGCTCTTGCATTTTATTTTTCATATCCTCTTCCACTTGGGCAAGCACATTTTCTTTCTCTTTGGTATTCTTAAAAACAAAACATTACATATAAAATATGCCATGATTACATTTCCTTCAGCCTCATGTTTTTAATTTACATTCATAAACAACAATGTTTAAGTTTAAGGTTTCTATTTATGGCACTACTAGTTACATTCTTAAAGGAAATCAGACCTTAAGCTGTTTCATTAATGTTAGTCAATACACACAATTCCTAAAAATTTCTTTCTTTATAAAAAGACTTTTTTCATGATTATGTCACTACAGCAGATTCAAGTTATCATCAAATTTGAAATAAATTTAAAAAAAAAAGTTTTTTTACCTTTTCAGAAGACTCCAGCTGTACTTCCAGGTCATGTGCTTTCTCACGCAGTATCGCCAACTGTGCATTTTGCTCTCTGAGATGATCCTGAAACAAGGACAGTTTCTGCTGGGCTTCTAATTCTTCATTTTTCCTGAGACTTTTACTCCTCAGTATCTCAGTAACCTGGACACATAAAAGGCACTCACAGTCAGGAGAAAGTTTATATCCAAACAACTCATACACAAGACTCACTGTAAGCATAAAATACAGTGTATTTAGAGATTTATCCTACAACTTCCATTATAAAGGAATGAAAATCATTCTAAAAAGGCAGACAACACTTGTCATGTTTTAGATACCATTATTTACTGAAAAGATGCAAATGTTAGATGATTCATCCCTATGGTGAATTCTCTAACATTATGAACCTATAAATCCAGCATAATGAATCATACTGAATTCCTCTAATATGAAGCAGAACTTCCAATGGACTGGACGTGCCATTAAGAGAACAATGAATAAAACCAGTCTTCTCTGCCAAGGATTTACAGCTCATTACTAAAGGTTGTTTTTTTTCCTCTCCACATCCCTTCAAATGAAAGGAAAACATTTCCCCCATTGGGGTAACACAAAATATGTTTTATTTATTTTAACATATTTTTCTCAAGATATTGCTAAAACCAAGGAATATGTAACACAGTATTAGTGCTTTAATCTGTATCAAAGTTCATGTACTTCCACAAAGTGCATCCTCTCAACTAGACTTACTTAGAATATGCCTGAAATGCTATTTAGAGGCTTGATCCTTGTCCTTCAATGGCTTATGCTGCAAATCCCAAACACCTGTTGAGTAGCCTTCACTTGTACCACATTTTGCTGTTGCAACCAGACTTGTAGATAGAAAGCCGTATTTTTTGTTATTTAACAAAATTTCACTTAGCAGTTTACTTTTCAGGGCATAAGCAACTCTTTTAAGAAAATTCCTAGACTAAAAAGTCTCAGTTTTTGTTTCTTAAAATTTTTAAACCCCTTTCCCTTTCTATCCAGACCTTTAAGACATGTAATCCCATGTAGGACGATTCTTACCCTGCAAACCTGAAACAGTTACTGTACAGAAACATTTCTCTTTGCCAAACACTACAAGGCTCCAAGGACAACAAATACATAGGTTCAGAGAGAACAGCCACTAGAACACTGAGCATCACTAAGAAAGAATAAAGCACTTTTTAAAATACATTTTAAAGCAGAGAAAGGCTGCAGTATATCTCATTATCCAGGGATTAGATCTATGATCAACCTGTTGCACTGAAGCAGGTTCCTATGTGTCATGGGGGCTGCTTGAACCATGCTATTTTAAATTTCTTTCTTTGACCCAAGTCACATGACCTCAGCACAGCAAGTTTCTTTCTAACATCTGAGATGCTCCAGTTGCCCAAGCAGAAACTCATAGATTTCTCTGGCAAAGGACAAACGATCACATGCAAACCCAAATTATATAGCAACAGTTGTGTACAGACCACAAACTACTTGTGGTGGGACATTCCCCTACTACAGAAGGGCTTATCTGTTCTGCCTGTCAGCTCAGGGCATCTTCCCCCCCCACAGATGAATTTACTCCTTGGTGAAATATCTCAAGCTGGACGTCTGCCTGGTAGTGAGATATTTCTGGCGCCACAGAGGTGGCATTCCCAGCTGACAATAAATATCTTAATGAGAGAGAGATTGAAGGAAAATAAGCTTGTATTTCTGACTGACAGACAATTAACTTTACAAACTAGAAAAGCCTTCTGCATATTCCCTGGAAATGTGTGGGGCTCTTCCCCAGAGATGGGATGCCACTTTGTGGTTACTCTCTTGGGGTTTGAGTGAAAGGAATCCGTGTACCCCATCATCAGTTTGGTGGTAAATTACACTGACTCCTAATCTATACTATTTCTTTGCTAGCTATAATATAGGTGTCTTTATGTTGTGCACTGTTCTATGTAATCTACTAGTAGTTCTTAGTTTTAACCTATGTAGTAGTACATAACTCTGTCTAAGACATTTGTCTGTTCATCTTCTGCTATTCAGTAAATAACTCATTTTATGACAGATCTGATCTGCCATTCTTAAGAACTTGTGAGCCGGAGTGTTTTAGGTGCACCTCACCTCAATTCAAGCTGCTGCCAAAAATCTGAATCTAAGGCAGGGCTTGTCTAATGCTTTCACTGGATCCATAACACCACTTAACCATATTGTGTAAAATTCTTTAACAAGGGCTTAAATGATGAACAAAGAAGTGCAATTACCTCTAAAACATTATGTAATTAATGTGGAAAATACGAGGATATTTCCAGGACTCTCTGTAGCAGCCAGGAAAAAACCTTGCCTCGTCCTGAAATAATTTTCACTGCTGTGCTACAAACTGAACTATGAAGAGCTGCATCATCAGCTCAATGTTTTTACATTCACAGTCTAAAGTTGTTCTTGTGGTCTCTGTAAGGAAACTGGAGGAAAGGCACACCTGATGTAACTGGAGCTGTAAATCATGGATCTGACCAGCTGCATGTGAAGCCTCTTCCTGTAGCTCATCCCGGTCTCTCTTGGCCTGTTGAAGGCAGGTTGTTAACTTCCTGATGATTTCATTCTGCTCTTGAACCATTTCCTACAGGGGTCAGAAGAAGTGCACTTTTAACATTAAAATATTCTTAAACATATTTGGAACCAATTTTCTTGAAGCAAAGCCATCACAGAGTCTGTAGTTACATTTCAGTTTTAACCAACTTGCACCAAAGAAATCTGTGTCCAAAGATGATGGCAGGCATGATAGAAGAGCAGTCTTAAACTGATCTCAGAGAGGACAAACCTAACCAAAAGTGATTTTAAAAACAAATTATGGGATACCAGCAATGAAATTGGTATTTTTACTTCCAAATTTGTAGCTCTTATGGATGTAAAAAGCAATCAAGTTTTCAAAAGGGATATAATAAATACTTAGTACCCCCTAAATTGTTTTCTATCTGCCAGCAATTCTCTTCAGTCTTGTGAGAGGAAGCTAATGAGATGGGATACATTAATCCTATTTTATGTTAATCACATTTATATTTTCAATTTATTTCTGACCAACAGGAAATGTCTTTGTTTCCCCAATCCTAGAATGAGAAAAACAACATAAAAGGGGAAAGTACCTAGTCTTAGAAAGCACCTGGTAATGATTTACCTTTACATAAAACTGCTAGAGAACGGGAATTCAAAATATTATTTTATGGAAGAGGATGCTGCTTTTTGCAGTACACATTAGCAAGGTGAAGTACTTCTCATTAAAAAACAAAATGCTTTTGAGTCTTGCAGCCTAAATATTTTTAGGATTAAAATAAGGTAGTATTATAACACTACCCAGTTCTGTGAAACATACCTGAAGCTGCATAGAATCGTGGTGCTGGGTGAGTTGGTCCTGCAGCTCATCCATCTGTACAGTGAGTCTTTCCACTGCTTCCTGTTTCTCCAGCAGTCTGCTCTCCAGCTCAGCTGTCCTCACCTGACACATCCGAGCATCAGCCTCGCTGTATTCTGGAGCAGAATTTAACCTATCTTTCTTTATAAAGGAAACAGAAATGCATTTATTCACTAAAAATACCATTTCTGGTTTATGATTAGTCTGAAAACAAATTCAGCTGCAAGGTTAAGGCCTGGGAAAATTCTACTTTAAAAGTAATTCAACACTGGGACTTCATATCTAATAGAAACATTATATACATAAAGTCCTTAAAGATTAAAAATTTCAAATTAAAAACAATCACCGAGAACACATTTCCATGACAGTTTAAGGCACAAAAGTAAAGTAAGAGGGTTGTGATTCTATAGCACCAAATGGTGGCAACATGCCATTTTGGTATGTATTGGGATTTTAAATATCTCCATTTGTGAGGAAGGAGGCAGAGTACTACCAATTTAAACAAAGCTTTTACCATCCATCTGTGCTGACTGGAGAACAGTCCACCCAAAGGAGAAACAACAAGGTAAAGCTCTTGAATTAAAATTAAATTCCTGGGGTTTCTTAGGAGCAACACTGTTACAATCATCTCAGAGGATACAGTATCTTGTGGTTTATTTTGAATACTTTTTGGTTGTACTGTATGAAACAACGAAAAAGGAACCTATGTATCAATTGGAAACATTAAAAACATTCAAATTTCTCTGGGAAAACGCTATGATTTTAGAAAAACCAATTTTCTTTGCGCTCAATTTCCACAGCCAGTACACGTACATACAGCGAAATGCCTGTTTTATACCATAAAACAGTGGAATTACATCAGTTTTATCATATTTGATAACAATGTTCTATTAATCATTTTAGCAACCAATTATCACAGTCTTCTTTCACCTCTATCCAGCATCTTTTACTAAGGATACATCCTTTCACACTTACTTCAGTTGCATGATCATCCAATGGCTCCCAGCTAGACAAATCAGTGCTGCCCTGGTAAATAAACAAATAGACACTAAATCATAGCTATTTTAAATAAAAATAAAGAGAAACAGAATTATTTTGGAAACACCTTAGGCATGACCCAGAAAGGTCTGTGTGGTGACAGACTGACTTTATGCCAAATCCAGCTGGTCTTTCATGGTGAAATGAACTAAACTCCAAAAAAAACAAACCAAGCAGAAGTCTCATAATGTCTACTTAAATTTAGGGCTAAGCCTCAACACTGATTCAATGCTTGATCCTCTGCTGTTGTAGCTGGCAAATATTTGAGCAATCTTTAATCTACTACTAAAAATTAGAACACTGACAGGAGATTATTTAACAAACATGCTAAAACTATTCAGATAATCACAAAAGCAAGACCTTTTTCTGCCACACAAATTTAACACAACTTGATACCTTGAAAGATGTTTCCCTCTCAATAAATTCACAATACCAAGGTGACGATAGCATTATTTGGAAAAGGCAGTCCACAGCTCTCCCTGCATTTGGAGTCTGCTTGAAGTAGTTCCCAATGATTACTGTCTCCCTGGAGGTACCCTCTCCAGGTAACCTAGAATTCCAGTTACTTTACAAACCAGCTGTTTTGACAAAAGCTGCTTAGCAGCAGTAAGTGATTTTTGTTTGTTTGTTTTAATTTAAGCTCACACGAATGTAGCAAGGACATTGCTATGGCTGAGTGACAAAACACTATGTTTTTCCTCAGTGCAGACACTCGTGTGTAGCTTCATAAAAGCCTTTGCAATGCTAACATTATGTTGAAGATATCCTGAAGGCATCAGGGATGCCTCACAACAGAAAGCAGGATAACACATGCAAATTTTATCTTCCATCATTGCAGGTTTGCAAACACACTAGTTTGATGCTATTGTGGTATGTTGTGAAAGCACATCAACATCTCAAGAGATGCTTTTGGTGCAGAAGGCACCAGCTCCTCAAAATTCTTTCCACAGAGAACATGACTACCTTTAGAGAGTCATCAGTACAAACATACTGAAATACATCAGACACAAGCACATCACAACTTAAGCAAATCTGTGGAAATAACATCTATGCTGCCTTTACAATGGCTACTAAGGGCTTGCTGGAATAAATTATAGTATTTCAGAAAACATTAAGCATATTTGAGCCAGCCAAATTATACAAAACCAAATTAATGCTGTGCATTGTAAGGTCCTGGCAGTTTTTCGCCTGTTGGATCTCTCAATCCAGATTTGCCATTTCATGAATTCACAGCCACATTACCGTAAATCTGCCCAAAGAGAAGTCCATGGCAGTGAAAGCTGAAAGACTTTCATTTAGCAAGCTAACAGCTCCATGGTAATAACAGCTGCCTGATGATACCACGGAGATGTCTTATTCAGCAAATGAGATCACTTTGTCAGAGAGTGAACTACTACAGGTGAAAATATACCAGTTGACTTAGCTCCCAAGGGCAGCTAGTGGCCCGTGCCACTGAGCTAACACTCAAATGACTAACACAACCACCTGGAACACTTGTTACCTGCAGATGGAGTGGAGTGTGGGTAAGAAATACCAAGATTTACCTGTGGCTCTGTTGTTGCCTGAGCCTCTAGGCCCTTCCCAGCATCTCTGGCTGCTACTGGGTGCTCTTCCTTCGGAAGGTCATGCGCGTGGACAGCCGAGCCCTTCCTCTTCGCCGCCTTTTTCTGCAACTGCGCGACGTCGCCCTTTGCTTTTCGCTGTCTGAGGTAAGCAAACTGTTCAGGAAAGATTGCAAGAGGTACAGGGAGAGGTAAGCAAGGAAGAAGTAGCAGGACCACAAGATTAACACAGTCATGGGTGACAGAGCTCCTGTCTTGATAAAATATATACATCTGCAGAAAAACTGCTTTATCTGCCTACTCTCCACACATTCACAACACGCTGCATAACTGTGCCATTAAGCAACAAATCTCACACCAGCACTAAAGGCTCATTTCCCTCCAAGAATCAAAGTTTTACTCAGTGAAACTTTGTGTGTCAATGATAATCCAGAATTACAGCAAGACAAATTAGTAAAGGAATGAGTTGTCAATATACTAGAAGCATTAGGAAAAAAAAATAATTGAGCAGTCTTTCTCCAAGGCCAGCAAAAACAAGAACCCCCTTGTCATGGTGCCAGAACCAGCACACCCCTACAAATACATCTAAACAGGTCTTAGCCAGCGTAAGCTTTGAGATGAGGATTCACTTCCGTCAATTTTAATGCTCCTTCCCTGCCACCCCCTTAAGAGAACACAGCAAAACTTCTTCACCAGAAAGCAGCCTCCAGTACATAAATAGAAAATCAATTAAGCCAGGTCATTTTAATTTCTTCTGTTGAAGAATCAGATGCTCTACTTTATCAGGCTATCACAGCTCTACAAAGCCACAGGGACTTTTTAAGAGTGTCACTAACAATTTATTACCCAACATTCCCTAACACGTTAAACAGCTTAAAAAAAGACTATTGTTATTTTCAATTCTAGTATTCTGTTTAGGCAGCATTTCTAAGTAATATCTCCCCCACAGTAGAAATCCAGACATACTTTTCATAAGGAAAAAGCCTTCTTCAAGGTTAAAACCACAGATTATCAAGGGCAGTGTTATATCCTTGTGATAAGACACAACAGATAGTTAACTGATGACTGGATGTAAACATCACTGCCAAGTTCTACCTGCAATACACATGAAAATCCAGTGCTTGACAGGTTAGCTTTCCTGTCAAACAGCCACCTTGCAGAAAAATCTTGTCCCATTCTTCTCATTCAGTTTGTGAAAAGGATCTAGTTCCATCCCCTCTCCTTACAGGAACCTATACCTGACAGCTCAGCTAGTCAACACACAGTGCACAGTTACACATGTGCTACACCCAGCAGCCTGCTTAAAAGGTATATTTGCAGAGAAACATCCATTTCTTACCAGCTGATAAAATTCTCTTGTACAGATAACTTATTTTTAAGATCACCTTCCATAATCTCTACAGTTAGTAATACTGAAATGCAGATTAAATGAAGATTGCCAGACTTGCAATTTCATAATAAGCAGAATGACCAGACCATAAAGCTGCAGTGAGACACAAATACTGTCCTCTAAAATCAGGTGTCAGCTCCAGCACATACTGATGGCAATGTATGTCAAAAATAGCTACAGCACTAATTAACCTGATAACGTGAGGAAACCTGCAGTAAAATGGAAAGTAGAGAAAACTGCTGAAGCAGGGAAAAAGGGAAAACAGACGAGTAAAATAAGCAGAAAAGATGAAAGGCAGAGAGAGTGGGCATTACAGAGAGCAGTTACTGATTCATGAAGGAAGACCAAGTATCTCACACTAAAATGCCAAGACTTGGCATGACTGAACACCTAAACAGTATAAATTTTTAACTGCACAGGTCAAAGAAAACAAAGCTTATTTTGTCCCATTCACATGCACTAAATAAATAAAATCATAATACATACCATGCAAAAATAACCAACTACACCAAAATTTTATGGACCTACTCGACTCGGTGGAGTGGTTAGATTGAAAAATGCCCCAGATTTACGGGAAAAGTTCTATTTAGAGCAATATTGGGTTTCTGAAGCCTTTCATCAGCTACATGAAGTGTCATTGTAAGAGAACCTCAAATTCACAGACAGCCATCCAACACGAAGCAGTGAATGTGAAGACAGCAAGACACAACTGCCTCTGCCTCATCACACTGAGATCCCATCATGCCCCTTTTGAATGATTTAACCCTCCTTTTGCTTTCTAGAAGCACATGCAAAGGTGAAAGCTTCACTTTTAGCCAAGATGTAGCGTTGCCACAGGAACCCTGAGAGCACTGTCCTCCACAGCATCCCAAGCAGCTGATGTAACACAAGAACACCTTTCTACAGGTACCAATGCACTGCAACTTCATTTCACCAGGACCAGTCAGTTAAAAGTTGATTTATTACTTTATGTGCTTCAGAAATTAGTACCAAAACCCATAGCCAGAGAAAATGGATGAGAGCAGAAAACCACATCAGCACCAAACAGAAACAGGTTGTTCAAATAAGCATTAGTCCAGCTCTTGGATACAGAAAACATAAGCAACAAGTGCTCTTAGACAAAACCAAGAAATATTTTCTAGACCTTCCTCAAAATGATGAGGCAGGAAAACCTGAAGGAAGGCATTTTTCAGGTCCCGACTGTAAAATGGAGGCGGAGCAAAACTTCCCACACCTGAGGTATGGCACAGAGAGCTCTGTAACTAGAGGCACAGGTGGCCAACATTCAGACTAATTAATGTGAGGTAGAAAAAAAACAAGGAGAAAAAAGCAGCACTGAATAGTTAGGCTTGTTCTGTTTCTCAGTTACTACCCTGGCTATCAGTATTGCATTTATTAGAAACAGGAATCCGAGGTACCTGATAGTCAGTACTTAGCTGCCAATTACAATCTCCAATAAATACAACAGTTGGCATTATCGTTATTATTAGGTGATAACTTAAATGCATCCCAAAAACGGAATTTTTGTTCCTATATGAAATAGAATAATGCAAATATTGTTTTGAAAAGGAATCCATTTAAATAATATTTCTCTGCCAAGTCATTGCTTGGCAGACTAAAATCTAAGGATGCTAAAGATAAAATTATTCATTTTTTGGAGGGTGAGGGTGAGGCAAAAAGCTCTCAAGAGTTCACAGCTCGAGGCTGAAGCAGGATCAAACTGCAGTTACATCACTGCACAGGTTGCTACAACAGAGGCCTCTCACATACAAACCAGCCTCACTCCCACCCTCTGCTGCCAGGAGTGCCTGTGCAGTGATGTGTGGAGCTGGTTCAGAAACCTGACCTGATGGACACTGAACACTTCTGTGTCACCTTCAGCTGGGGAAGGCTGCACCACAGGAAGCAGAACCTGTACTTGCTCATGGTTCTTCCTCCCTTGCAAAACTGTGCTGTATCTATGAGGAGGGGAGCACAGAGAAAACTAGAAAAAAGAAAAGCAAAAGAATAAAAAAGGGGAAATGTCATCTGAGTGGTTTTTGTAAGCTGCCAGCCAGGGAATGCATCTCTGTGACATTTTAATCAGCAGAGGAAGCACTACATCTATCTCTGCCTCTCCTCTCAGCATACCATGCAGTAGCAACATTGATGGGGCTGCTAATGATTTTTTTTTTAAATAGGAAGAGAGAGATTTAGCACATAGTATAAAAAAAAGTAAATGCAACATTGGCTCTGCAGGCAGGTATAACTTCAAACATAAGGCAAGTTCCTGCTTTTTTTTTAATGGCAAACAACAGTTTTCCAAAAGGTGTGAACTAATAACTTACTCAAGCTAAGGCTGTCACATTTTTCTAATCATAAACAGGTCCTGCACCTGGAATTAATTTCTGTTAACACAAGTCATGCCATGCTAAGGTGAGAACTCCTGCTCTTAGCGATCTCTCTCTTGAGCTAAAGATGCAGCTGTTATCCAGCAGAGGACTGTGTTCTCACAGCACATAACAAGGCTGGGAAGGCAGGCAGATGAGAAACTGCTGAGCAGGAGCAGGCAGTGTAGAACCCATGGCAGCATCAGGGAGGGCCAGGCCAGGGATGGAGGAGATATGCTGCCCATCACCAGGCTGCTGCTTCAGCACAGCTCCAGGTACAACCCTCCTCCCTTCCAGAAAAGCTCTCTTTGATTTTCTTGTGCACAGCATTGGCAGGGAGCAGCTGAAAAAGAAACACGGCACAGACAGGACAGCTGCAAGCCACCTCTGACCCCACCAGCCTGATACCCAGACAGGTTCCCTGCAGAAAGGGCAGGATCTGGAAAGATCTGATGGATCCGAATTTCCCATGACCCTGTGCAGCCTCAGCTATCCCTGTCTAGCTACAGCTCCCATTCCAATCCTACTGGAATAGCGAGAACAGGAGAACGCTGTAGGCACAGACCAGAAAGCCTTATTTAACAGGGACAGCCAGAAGGGAAATACGACAAAACCAGCTCAAAACCCAGCAGAAATGCTGAATTAAAAGGAAAGTAACCAGGCACTTCCAACCAGCTCCTTGAACATCACTACCAAAAGAAAGCAGAAGTTTTTATCTAACGGGGTTAGCACACAACCAGCCTTAAACACATGTTTGCAGGTAACAATTAGTTGGAGAATGTTATCTTCATAAAGCAGCCTCATCCTGTGGGCTCTACAAAGTCCCTAAACTACACCCAAGTGAAGACACCTAAATATTCAAAGCTTAATGACGGTGTTTGTTACCGGCGTGACCGAAAACCAACAAAGGGAGCCCAGCTCTGTGCTAGCGCACCTGCGGACACACAGGCAAGCGAATGAGCCCGCGAGGTAATAAAACACCACCTGTTCTTTGGGATCCCCACCTGGAAACGCAGTATTCCCACAGATAACTAAACCCTAGGTAAAAACGGGAGAGCTGGGGAGGAAAAGAGGCAAAACCAAACCAGAGCCTGAGGGACGGTACGTGCGCTGCTGCCAGCTGCTCTGTGCTCACCCCAGGTGATGTTTCCATGTTTGTGTAGCGGGATGGGGGCCCCGCAGGCTGAAGCACCGCTGGCCACGGCGCCAGGGGAGCAGCCCCGGGCCCGCAGCGGCCCTCCCCGGCTCCGCCGCTGCCCGCACCCAACTCTGACTGCGGCACGCAGGGGAGAGACCCGGGGCGGGCTGAGGCGAAGCCGCCCCGCGGGGCCAGCCAGCCCTCTCAGCGCACCGAGACCGGGGCGGGCGCAGCCTCCACCCCGCCGGGACCCCTGCCCCTCACCTTCGCCCTGCCAGCCTCAAGCTTGCGCCTCGGCGCCTCCTCCTGGGCCTCCATGCGGCGGCCGGGGCGGTCGGCGGCCCCTCACGCCGTCACGGCGGCGGCAGCAGCAGCAGCAAAGCTTCGGTCATGGCCGCCCAGGGCCGCTCCCCGCCCGCCGCCGCGCCAGCCACACCGCGCTGGGCGGAGCTCTGCGCCCATTGGCCACAGCGCCTGACGCACCGCAAACGCCGGCCAATGGCGACAGCCTTCCGCAGCCGGGCTCCGCCCACCCCGCTAAATGGCTCCTGGGATACCCCCCCGGCAAGGCGGCGCGCAACCCCCGGCCCGCCCCCTCCGCTGCGGGCACCAATGGGAGCGTCCCGCTCCGTTTCAAAAGGGCCGCCGGCCCCGCCCATCGCGCGAGACAGCCAATGGGGAGCGGGGACTTGCAGGCGGGACGGGGGGGCAGCCAATGGAGGCGGGGCTGGAGGCAGCCAATGGAGGCGGGGCTGGGGGCAGCCAATGGAGGGCGCGGGTTGGCAGCTCCCCTTTTCGCTTCTTTATTATAAGTTTTTAGCAAAGAAATAAATGAATGTTCATTGGTTCCAGGTTGCATGGTGCTCTTCAGCAATCAGCATGCGATCCGCTATTGCTTTCTGACTTCTCTCTCTTGGTGCTAGTTTGGTCCTCATTCTTTAGTCCCTCTTACCATCTTTTTCTCGGACAGGGAGAACTCCAACTTTCCAGGCTTTTGTCTCCTCGAAGAGCCATAAATTTAAGATCCCAGGTGTCCAATCTTCAACTCCCTTTGGCTCTGCTTGTCGGAGCCACAAAGCTGGTGGCTTCTTTATATTTTGAAGTCATTAAATTATAAAGATACGGGCTTGAGCCAGATCTGTTACTCGGAGCAGGATGCTGGCTTGGCGAACATTAAGGTAGGCCCATCTGCCTTGAGGGCTGAGTGCTAAGGTGAAGCTTTAACCCACTGCAGAGGTTTCTGGGGCACAGCATTTTTGGCTTTCCCCTTCAGGAGCCGTTCTGCTCTTCCGAGGAAGAGTGGAAGTTTCAGTCAGCGAACCGTCCGCGTGTTAGGAGTGACAGGGAAGGTGTGTGCTAACGCCTTCACAAACAATCCTGCGGGGGAAGGTACGGGTGTTGATGTCTTCGAAATGGGTCTCAGCGCCTCCACTGACCTCAAGCAGCAGGTGGGCTGCAGAACCCAGGCAGTTGGGCTCTCGAAGCAGGCAAGGGCCTGCACGGGCCCGAACTTTGGGGTAAAATGGCGGCTCCAAGGCGGGATATGTGCTTAGGAGGTTCAGGGAAGGCTGTACTTTCCCCGTGCCTCAGCCAGCTGGGAAAGGGAGAGGGTAACATGCGGCCAGGAGTTTAGGATTAAAAGGAGGCTGTCCCCTCTGAAACCTTGAGAGAGAGAGAGAGAGATTGAGAGATTGCAGGACTCGTCTGTCCCCTTTGTGCACACTGGCTTTCCCTAGCTTGATTTTCTGTACAGATCTGACACAGAGGATGGGCTCCTAAGGCTAATTTTGGTCGTCTCCTGCTTTGGCAGCTGCTGAGGTGTTCATTTGTTTTCCCTGGTAGTACTGTCACACTATCTGATTTCATAGCCAGGACTCTGAGATTGTCCCCAGTCATCAGCAAAAGACAAAGTCTGAATTTTGAAATGTCTTAGTGAACACCTCCAAGGATCAGGCAGCCACAACTTTTCTGGGCAACCTGTTCCAGGGCTTCACAGAGAAGACCTTTTTCCTAATATCCAATCTAAACCTACTCTCTGTCAGTGGAAAGCCATTTCCCCTTGTCCTGCCACTCCAGGCCCCTGTAAATAGTCTCTCTCTCCATCTTTCTTGTAGGCTCCCTTCATATACTGGAAGGCCACAGTTAGGTCACCCCAAAGTTTCTCTTTTTCAGGCTGATCAATGCCAATTCTCTCAGCTTTTCCTCACAGCAGAGTTGCTCCACCCCTCTGATCATCTTGGTTATCATCATAATATCTTTTTAAATTGTGTTTTAGAACTCATGGGAATTAAAATTAAGGGTAGAAAAGATCAAAACCCATAAAAGACATCCAAGAAAAGCAATACTGGTGTGGTCCTCATCAGGCTATCTAATCCATTCTTGTATCTGAGGAGTCCTACAATAGTCCTAAAATGTTCAGCACATTTGGTTTTTTAGTTGTTCGTAAACAACTTCTGTGAAAGTTCTTTTTTTGATAGTTGCTCATTTCCCTTAGTGGCTAATTAAGATTTTTTTTCCTGTTTCTATCAGGTTTTCTCTTCCTCATTAAGCCAAATGCCTGTGTTTTTCCAGACAGAACCCCCCCACCCCATCCCACCCCATCCTTGATTGTATCCTCTCATTTATTTAAAAATTGCTATCCAGTCCTCTTCTACCATCTACTTACTAATTAAACAAAGCCAGCTCTTTAAAGTCTTCCCTAGAACCTACATTTTGTAAATGCATCCTTCCTTTTTTTTTTTTCCCCTGGACTTTCCTTCCCTCTTAAACCACCATATCTAAAAATAGGCACAGTGTCCAAACTCTGACTTCAGCACTGCTAAATAGAGCAGAATAATTATGTCCTGTGAGGTGCATGTAGCACTCCTATTACTCCTTTGTAGAATCAAATTTGTCTGGTTTTGCTCTTTTGAATCCTCAGTCTCAAGTGTGATCCCTGGTTTGGGATTCAGTGCAGCTATGGATCCCTTTCAGCAAGATCTTGTGTGTGGCTGACACATTCCTGACAACCCATTAATTAGCAGGTTGTAAGATGTCCCAAGAGTAGGGATCACACTGTGACCAAGGCATCCATAAGTGTGAGAAAAGAGAGCCTTTAGCAGCTTTGCTCTANTTTTTTGTTTGTTTTGGTTTTTGGGGGTTTTTTGGGTTTTTTGGTTGGTTGGTTGGTTGGTGGTTTTTTTGTTTGTTTGTTTTGTTGTTTTTTTGGGGGGGGTTGTTCTGTTTTTTTGTTTGTTTGTTTGTTTGTTTGTTGGGGTTTTTTGCCTAATATTGGATTTCCTCTGGGATACCTGTCACATCAAGCAAAAATTTCTCTTCCTTTCCTCTTTAGTAAATTCAGTTGCTTAACACTGTTGCTGTACTTTTAATGGAGTATTTATACTTGGTTCTTTTTGTCAAACTTTCGTGTAACCCTCTATTCACACAGCGATGAAGGCTCTAAAAATTTAAATTTTAGGGGCACTGTACTAAACCAGTTGATGGTAAAATAATCAGCTCAACATTCACCAGCAATCAAAAAGGGGTAGGTTTTCCTCCCAGCACAGAAGCAAACGATGCTTATGCAGTTTACAGGCATAACTAGGTTTATGCTTTAGGTTAAATAACTAGGAAACTCCTTGTCAAAGGCTGTTGCAGCTGCTCAGATGAAAGGGTCAAAGATGTTAGGGAAAAATCTTTTTGGGGTTTTAAAGTGCAGAAATGGACTCAGAGTTTTTTTCCCAGAACTGCTGGCAGGTTTTCTGTTCTGGCTTGTCACTGCTGCCATTCACCACAGACCCCAGCACTGGGCTTGTGCTAAAGAACCATTGGCTTTTATTTCTTTTTTTCTTGTCCACTAACGTGCCAGACATTTGCTTTGCCAAAGGTACACGTGCTTCTGTGCCTGGAAATTAAATTGTTTATGTTACATATTGACACTACAAACCTAGCAACCAGGTTACAGGCACAAACTTCTGAGCTAATTAGAAGGCTCTAACAACGCAGAGGCCGGGCTTAGTGATGCTGCCAGGGGAAGGATAGCAACCATTTCGGAACAGACAAATAAATACTCAGTCTCAGTTGCCCTCCCGTGAGCATCACAACCTTCAGCACAAAAGCCTGTTGAGAGAAATGGCAGGAAAAGCTGTGTCTGTGATGCTGTGAATGCCTGGGGGTGAAACTGAAGCTTTTAGCTGCTTCTCTCAATTTCTACTCATCTCGTATTATTGTTTTTTAATAATGGAATTATTCTGTTAAGATTGTGGAGGGAAAAGAAGTGAGCATTGAAAACCCATCTGCCTCTGTTTAGCTTTTTAACCTGTTTTTGCCTGCCTACTCTTCCAGGAGACAATGGCAGATCCTTCAGTGGTGGATCACCTGACACGACTGAAACTCAAACTCCTGGAAAAGGTAAGGGAATAATTCTGCAGTGGTCACCTTTGCTCTGCCTTTTGCTCTTGCATGTTTAGGCATTAACACTGTATTTTAAAATAGTGTAACTACTGAGATGCACTGAGGAGTGGTACTACTTACTTTCTTAAATAACAATTGTACAAGTTTACGTGGACCTACAGTAAATTAAATTGACTTTGATTTTATGGGAGATGTCACCATCAATCAAGCCAGTTTGAGCTGGGACAGGCAAAGTTTAGGGGTAAATCTTGGGTAAAGAGAATCTCAGATTGTTTTAAAGTAATTTCATGTCTGCTTTCACATAAGATGTGTTGCCTGGTCAGACCTTTGCTGAATCAAGAGTCCAGATCTTTGACTATCAGGCAAGCCCAAACTGAACATTATCAAGTTCTTCATATGATGCAGCTCTCTGCCCTACAAAATAAATTATGTATTCATCTCCTGGCTCACCATGCTATCAATTTTTAGGTCTGGAATAGCCTGGACAGTTGGAAGCATGACTATTCTTTACTGTAACTAGATCTGTAATGAGAGAAATTTCATACTTCTTTAAGAACCACCATTTTTCTCCACTTCTGCTCTGTTTCCTCTATCCCAAATCCATGCCATAGGCTTGGAAATCCTTGTGACCTTTTCTGCCTGACTTACAACCAGTTCTGGTTATGGTTCTCCCAACAGAGACTAGAAAATGAACAGGAGAACCTAGGGAAGATGGAGTTGGCCCTCCCAGCTGCAAGTAAGAGAAGCATTTGTTCTAATTATAGGAATATTTTGGAAAGGGTTTGCTTATGTTCTCAGGCATAAGTTCCTCAGGAGATGATCCCCTCTCCTCCCTAACAGCTGTAAGCTAACTTCTTTCTTTCTTTTGAGTTTCTTCAGCTATTTTTTTTTTTCCTGACCAAGGGAAGTGAACAACAAGCTGAGCACTACTATAAGATGACTTCCTGCCCAGGTATCTTCTGCAGCCTCTCAGCTGCAGCTGCTGGCTCAGCTGGAGCAAACTGATGGTGATCCAGTTTGTCCTAGCTCTTACACCTAGGAGTCAGCCCCTGTTGTAGTCCAGCTGTTTGCTTGGCTTTGGTGATTCTGAAAAGGCAGGAGGAACACTACATTTCTTTGCATGGCACATGCACTGTTTATATTATCTGTGGATTCAAGGCTAGCAGTAGAAGCTTGGTGATATTTCTAGATTGTACTCTGGGCTCCTATTCATTGATCTGATGCACAAATAGTTGGAAACTTCTAATGCTGTGGCCAAAAAAATTTTTAAAAATCCCCTACAATGAATACAGTTTCAGAATACCAAATGGTGCTTCCCAGAGCAGATGCCAGGCCTGGCTCCAAAGTATCTGAAAACACTCTTGCTTATCTTCATTTCAAGTGAGTTCAAAATCAACCGTGTGTGGAACTGGAAAGGAAGTTGATTCAGAACAAAATAGAAACAGAAAAGTTGACATTCAAACCAGAGTTTGTTTGAGGTGTTACAACAGACAGTCACGCTCCGCAAGCACAGGGTTCATCTAGAAACTTTCAGCCTGAAACGGATTCCTAAACCAGGAGGTTAAAAGGGGTATTTGGAGATCAGTCTACAGAGTTTATTTGCAGAGGCGCTTTGCCTTTGTAGAGCTGCTGAGCAGCTGTGGCTGCACATGGCATAAAGTCATTATCCACACATGTATTTGACAAGAAAAGTAGACCAAGCCTTTTGTGGAAGAACTCATCGTGTTAAAGCAGAGCGACGCAGAGTCCCCAGGCAGGTGCAAAGGAGAGCCTCTTTATTGCAAAAACCAGGCCTTTTCAAGCAGTTAGGCCTTTACCAGTTACACAGTTTTAAAACATAACAAACATAATCCAACCAACCACCACAAACCATGATGTGAACACATAATGGTTATATAACTTGTTTTTCTACTTCTAGTTCAGCTGAGTCACTTTCCCAAAGTCCTCTTCTACTTAGCCAAAGTAGCAGGCCTGAGCCATGGTTTTACAAGGGCAACAAGGCCCTTATTTTATGAGGTTTTACTTCTGTGCAACATCAAGCTCTCTAATAACACATTTTCCACATTAATATCATAATAGAGGTGCTGTAATAGCTCTGTCTTTGTGATCCTTTGAGAAGATAATGGACTTCTCCTCTTCCAGGGAACAGCCCTCAGGACGTGCTCCAAAGTGCCCTGAGGCAAAGGGAAGAGCTGCTGCAGGAGCTTAGGGTAAGAGCCCTCTCTGGGCAGAGGCAACAGACAGGGCCCAGTTACCTGCACATCCACTGCAGGTGTGGATTCAGTGTTTTCCTGTCCTTTACTTCTGGGGCTGGGCAGGATTCAGGGCTCCACTGCTTTGGAATATAAAGGCTGGGCCAGCTGATCAGGGAGAGGGCCTGGGGAGCAGCTTGGCTGCCCTCACTGCAGCTGTGGAAGCTTGCACCTGCCTCAGGTACTAAAGTGGGATGATTCTGTTTGTCCTGAACTGCTGTATCATAAACTTTCTGTGCCAAAGTGCAAAGAAGGGACTTTCAATGATGCTAAAATAGGGACAACAACTGTTATTTATTCCTAGTTTGCAGAGGATACCAACTATTAATGAAATGTTTTCCCAAACTTTTGGTAGCTTGTCCTGCACTTTTTTTTTTTTTCCTAATCCTTTTTGCTTACAGTTCAAGATCTGTGGGAAGGAAAAGTTCCTTTATACTTAATGCAGGCACTGGCAGTGCCCTTGCTGCAGGTTCCCAGGGGCTAATCCCATTTAGTCCAGAGAGCATAACCATACTGTCTGCCTTGCTGTGACCAGATTTTCTTTATGAAAATACTTGATTTTGCAGGAGCAGCACCTTCTGGAAGAGCTTTCACAGCCACCTGCACCAGCTGGGGGACACTGCCCTGACCACAGAGCTGCCCTCCCACAAGTCTACCAGATCCCTTTTCCAGCTTCCCAAGTGGAGCCACCAAGGATCATCCAGCAGATGGCAAGGATTGTCTCCTAGAAAACACCTCTAGCACTGTGCCAGTCTGAGCTGACAATCATTTGGGAGCCGTATGGAATTGCTCATCCCACAAAAAGGGGAGGTTTGCCTCTTGCTCCTTTGTGGGACCCTTGCTGCCTGCAGCAAAACCTAAGGGGAAATCATCTTGCAAATAAGGCCCAAAATTAACAATGGGAATGGTTTACCCTTGGAACAAGATGGCAAAAGGAGAGGCAGGGCTGCCCACACTCCAGCCTGGCCATTCAGCCACTTTTTTATGCACATCACTGTCTGCTCATGCAGCCCACCACCTCAGCACCTTATCCACAAGAATTCCAGAGTTTTCCTGAAGCCTAGGCAGATGACAGCTGTCCCCATAAATGGGGGGATCTGGCCAAAACCAACGCTGACTTCTCCATTTTCCTTCCTGTTCCAGATGCCAACTCAGCCTGCCACCATCATCCAGCAGCTGCCTCAGCCATCCCCTGTGATCACACAGATTCCCCCAGCCCAGCCCTTTGCAGCCCCCCGCTCTGGGAGCATTAAAGAAGGTAACAAACTCTCCATGTAGCAGCCAGCTCCTGTCACCAGGCCTGGAGAGGGCAGGGCAGGTGCCATGGCAAGTGGAAGGGGACGTGGGACGGTGTCCAAGCTAGTTAGTGACATGCTGTTTCATGAGCTGGTGGAGCTGCAGGAGTTATGCTCCATAAATGGGATGGGTACCAGTTGTGAAAGGCCTTCGGGCAAACTCTTATCACTAAAACTAAAGAAAAAGGAACTACAAACTCAAGGGAAGATTGGGAAAGCAAAACAGCTCAACTCATGACACTGAGTAATATTAACAAAGTCAAAGTCATGCACATGGATGATTCCAGAATTAGCAAACAGGCTTTTAAAACCTGGTGTTATTCTTTTGTTGCTTCCTAACCTGCTGTTCAATCTCCTCAGGCTTTTATTTGTACCCTGTGTTTGGAAACAAGACAGAACATCTGAAAATGTTGTTTTAAATATAGTGCAATGCCAATGAAAGAGTTGGTTTCTAAACATAGGTGGGTGCTACTGTGAAATAATACATGAACTAAAACCTGGGATAACTTCCCTGGCTCAGCCTTCAGCCAAAGGTTCATCCCACACAGGAATCCTCAGTCATAAAACTTCAGTATTTCTCAGCTCATACTTCATCTAAGTGTCTGGGTTTTTGAGTCAGAGTTTATTTCCATAACCAAAATAGTCCCAGTCCACTCATGACTTCTCTGAAGCTGCTACATGTAAACTAGGTTTTGTATGATCAGTAAAAAGGAAAATGAGAATTGCCTTCATTGTTGTTTCTCTTCTTTTTTTTCTTACCTCTCCCTCTTCACTTCTCCCCAAGCAAATTAGTTACACTGCACAAGTCCTTTGGATCCCAGAGATCATGTAAGGAGATTTGACGTGGATTAAATGGCAGTTTGAGGGCTGGACTTGATGATGTTAAAGGTCTTTTCCAACGCTTACAACTCTATGAGTCAGTGGACTCTCAAGGTGGCACTGCAATATCACATAAATTTGAGGAAACGGAAAGCAATGATCTGGGGCTGAAGCAATGAAGCCAGGAGCCTGTCCGTGCTGGAGTAAGGGAAAGCTGCTGCTCAGCTCCTCTCCATCCTGCCATTCAGCATAGCTAGGGGGTGTGGGCTTGCAGGGGAAGCAACAGACAAGATACTCAGCAGCAGCTTTCTTGTAGAAGGGAGGAGGAACAGGAAAGCTGGTATGAAGAATCCCATTCACAGGCATTAACTTTGCACTGTCTGGGGAAATAATGCCAATATTCCTCATGTGGCCCTTTCAGCTGCTTCCCCTTTGTTGCAACGACCAGCCTGTGTGCTGAAGGGTACTCCTTACCATGATGCCTCTGCTGCCTGTCAGTTAAAGTTCTTCTTCTTCTTTTCTGCTCTTGCCAGATATGGTAGAGATGATGCTGATGCAGAATGCTCAGATGCACCAGATCATGATGCAGAACATGATGCTGAAGGCTCTGCCACTGACGGCGCTGGCACAGCATGGGGGAGCCAGCTCTGCCCTGCTCCAGCACACGCAGCAGGTAACAACACCCCAGCCTGAAGGGCATCCTTGCCAGTGCCTCATCTCCCTGGGAGGGCACAAGGCCTGGAAAAAACACACAGAGAGTTGGGAGAGCCAGAGGACTCTGGAGGACACTGCACCTTAGGGAAGATGACGGAGGAAGAGCGTGCTCTGATGCCCACCTTCCTCTCCAGGCCATCCTGTCATTCTGCATTACCCTGACATTGACTGATGGAATAAATTGGAGGGAGTGGGGTCTGAGTATCAGGTCAAATCTGAAGTCACTGAGTGTTCTTGGACCTTCTGTACTGTAACCTGCAGACTCTTCTCCAGGCACATCCCAAAGGCCTTCCTTTCCCAAGGGGTGGCTGAGTGGAACCCTGGCCCCTCATCCAGGGACCCCCCCTGCTGTGGGGGCACAGGTTTCTGCAGCCACCCTCTGTCTCTCTCCAACAAGGACCTGCAGCTTGCTGCTCCCCTGGCCATGAAAGCAGACAGGCCCAGGCCACCTGTGGTGCACCACCACCACCATTACTCTCCCACGGGGGTGTTCCCAGTGCCCCCCAGGAGCTTCCTGTCCACACCCGCAGCGCAGCACTGGACTGGCAGCTCTGCCCAGCCTCTGTAAGTAAGGGGGCAGCTGTGACGTGCACTTGTAGCCCTTCCTCCCTGCCCAGGTGGGGTGGCAGGGCAGATTGTGGAACGAGGATGAGGATCACACAGACCCCCCACCCACCCTGCCATGCTGCATTGCTCTGCTCTGCAGGGGCTCTCACCCCACCTTTTGGGTCTCCTTGTGAACCCAGCAGTCGCCTGCTAAATAAGGCAGGGGGGAGGTGGAGTGAAGGGTGGGGGAAGTGTTTTACACTGGGGCTAAGGTTCCCAGCAGGATTTATGTTCTTAAAGCACTGCTGGGACATTTGCTAATCAGAAATTCCTGGGGAAATAAAAACCCAAGCCACCAGCTAAGGAGAGTGGTACAAAGGGAGGGGAGTATCAGAAATAATGCTGAGCCTTTGCCATAAGCTTGTGCTTGCAGTTGAAGGGGGTGGGTTTCAAGTGCAGAAGCAGATGAACTCCCCCCCAGGATGCTCCAGGATCCATAGAGCCCTTGAGCCCTGTGCAGAGGTCACAGCCAGATCCTACAGGGGCTCACTTGCTTTGTGCCTTCCTCTGAGCATGTCCTGCTTGGCTTCCTAGGTGCTAGGAAGTTCTCACATGTTGAGGCTGGTAAGAAAATGCACCATGCTAGAGCATGGAAGGGGCAATGACATGGGTACACACTGTGAGAACTCAACTTTTATTTCTGTGCCATGGCTCTTTCAGAGCCTTAGTGAACAGAAGGACAGGATGGAGGCAGCTGCAGCCTTGGGCAGGGGTGACCTGCTGGCAGGGGTATCTGTACAGCCCTCTTTAGCAGAGGATTTGAATTCCTGAACAGACTATTTACCTAATGGGATTATAAGGGATTAACATCTCTACCTATTTCCCCTTGACACGGGTTTGTAATCTGAACCAGTAAAGAACTCCTGGCTCCTGTCAGGATCAGTGCAATTCACTGTTTACAGAAAACAGGAGGTCTTGGTCTTGTCATGGCCTTTAAACTATGTTCTTGTTCTTCTTCAGCTGCCTTCCACCACAAGGTATGAGACCAAACACAGCTCTTTGCAGCTGCAGCACTACTGGCTGTTACTAAACACAATAACCCCATTTTTCTTGTTGCAGGTGGCCCACCTACTGACAGTACAGGATCCTCTGCAGGTGGTTCACAGCCTTTCTAAAACCAATAAAATCCTGATGTTCTTCCTCAGCCACTGACATGTCTTTTTCTTCAGCAACATAAATCAAGCACTTTTCCCTCCTTTACTTTTCCCACTAGTTTTCAAAGGGTAGGCTTTAATCCATGCCCATGTTATCCTGTTCTTTTTAGTTTTATTTACGCCTTTTTAAAAGGCTCACTCAGAGTTTTTATCAGGCAACACTTTTTCATGCTGTCATCAGCCTGGCTTTGCTTAATATAGAAAGGTTAACACTGATTTTGTAGCACTTTCTCAGTATCTTCTCACCTTCTGTTTTTAAAGAGGAGAACATCAGTACACTGGGTTTGCCTAGTGCAGTTTGTGAGTGAGTTTGATTAAGAAAACCCAGGGACATAAATTTTGTTTAGAATGAAGAAAAGATAGTAACTGTCACTGCTGGAAGCTGATCGTGTGCTGGTCTGTGTTCCAAAAACAATTAATGAATAATTTATTTACTGTGTAAAACCTACCTTGCTCTTTGCCCTCTCTGCTCTGTAGTCTTTGAGATTCTTATCACTCTCTACAACTTCTCACTTTCCACAACTACCAGAAAGAGGAAATGGCCTCAAGTTGTCCCACGGTTGTTTAGGACGAAGAGTAGGAAGAAATTCTTAACTGAAAACATTGTCAGGCATTGGAAGAGGCTGCCCAGGGGAGCATTTGAGTCCTGCCCCATCCCAGTTGGTCTTTGATAGCCATGTAGGTGTGGCATTTAGGGTCATGGCTTAGTGGTGTGCTTGCCAGTGCTGGGTTAACTCTTGGACTCGATGTCCTTAGAGGGCTTTTTCTACTTTAACAATTCTATGAGCCAAATCTGCCGGTGCCTGGCAGGTTTAGCAATAATTTGTACCTGGTGATACAAAAGCCTGCAGTTTCACTGTCTGCTCTTTAATTATTGTATGTTGGCTCCTCCCTTTTCAGTGCTTACTGTGGGCAGCATTGGCTCAGCAGAGCACTTCCTCCCATGGATGGGCATGTGAAATGATGCCTGCAGAGATGTCCCCTCACAGCCTGGTCCAAAAAAGCTTTCCTGGTCCAAGTCCTGGAAAGCTTCTGCAGAGCAGGCATGGAGCCTCTCCTAAGCATCACACCCCAAAACGCCTGAGACGCGCACGGCTTCCTTGGACGAAAGATGTCCTCAAAGATGGGATGAGGCTCCTGGGCAAGTGGTGTGGCTCACATCCCACCCTCAGGAGAGAGTCTGTGAGGTTCCAGAAGTCACTCCACGTTGTCCCACCAGTGCCCCTGCAGTCGCATCCCAGTGAAGCACCAGCCAAAGCCTGGCCGATGCAAGTTCTCCTCCTCTTCTGTGTGTACTCCTTGGAGACTGCAGGATTGCTCTGCAATTTCCAAAAGAGGCCTTTGGATAGAGCCTGACTAAATAGCACCACATTACTATCTCTACACCTCAGGCTCAGCCAGGCTGACTCCCTGACAGTCTCTGGGCTGGGAGTTAAACTTTAATATGAATCGGGGGAGAAGAACCCAGGCATGACTCAGCCACCCACATTCCTTTCCTTCCCCTCCCCACTGGCAAGGGCACTGGGACTGGGGAAAAGCAGAGGGATCAGAGACAGAGCAGGGATCTGAGACCCAGGGGCTGGCCTAGCATGGAGCCCTGTGACCCACGAGGGAAAAGAGTTGCTGTTATCGGTGGTGGTCTGGTAGGAAATGCCACTTTAGCTGCTGCATGATTGTGTTTGCCAGGGAGCTGGGGCTGTAAAAGCACTGCTTGAACGTGGGGGTGAATGTTTTTCTTAAAATCATCCCTCTGTCAGATGACGGGGTTGATTGGGTTCCTACTGTGGGAGGCTCCTGTCTTTTTCTCCAACGGAGGGGTTTAGGAGGTGGTGGAGCAGTGGTGCCCAGGTACACTAAATAGCAGTCCTTGCTTGGGCTGCCAGGTTCCCCTGTCCCTTGGCTGATTTTGGCTGTAACCAAATCTCTAACGTGAAATGCTTTGCAAGGACTGAGACCGGTAAATGCCAGGCTGAGAGGAAATGCCTTCCTCAGCCCACTTTTGTTTGGGAATGGTTTCCATCCACTGCTACTTGCAGAGAGGTGTGACACTAAAGGCCAGGCTGGACTGGGCTCTGAGTAACCTGGTCTAGTGGAAGATGTCCCTGCCCATGGCAGGGGGTTGTAACAAGATGGTCTTTAGCATCCCTACCAACCCAAACAATTCTATGAGTCTGTGATTCTACGACAGCTTGGGGCATTGCAGCACCTACTTCTCTCTCTTGACTTTTCAGACAGTAGCTTCTTGGAAAAGAGTGATGAGGCTGTAGTTCTGATAACAATCAATAATGGAAATTAAATTTAAAAAATTATTTAAGTTACAAACAGGTCATATTTGCACTGTTCTCCCTCACTATGTTGCCAAGGGATTTCTGCTACACCCTGAATTCTAGTGAGGAAGGCAAACACAGTCCAGAGAGGAGCTGGGAGCTTGCCTACACCAGCTCGTGCTGTCTCTGGCTGTAGGGGTGAGCTCTGCTGCACTCAGTTGCTGTGTGTAAACAAGCCTGAGCTAGGTATGCCTTTATAAAAAGAGTTTTGATGGGTGGCTTTTGTCTTGGAGACTCTGCAAACACACAGGGCTGCCAGAGGACTGCTCTTCAGTGAAAAATCTTCTAAGGTTCTTTGTCAAAGGACCTCCCTGTTTAAGCTGAGCTGCCTCCCTTGATCACTTCTTTCCTTTGATGCATCTCAGTAGTGACCTGTGAAATGCTTCATCCACCATTGCTGATCCTTGTCTTGTAGGTGGGTGCATTAAATGCCTGTTTCTTTGCTAAACGAGGTTTCCATGTTGACGTTTATGAAGCCAGAGAAGGTAAGTTCAGCCTGATCATTACTCTGTGAGCTCACTGAAACTGTAAGAAGATAATGAAATCTGAGAGTGGCAGTTTGGGGATCTTCTCTTCTCTCTCCCCTTTAGCTCCTGTGGTGGGGAGGAGCATTTATTTGAAGTTCATCTCGTGTGTAGGGAACCCACCCTTTAGCTACTAAAATGATGCCCTTCTTATGTTCTTGGCTTAAACACTGATTCAAATCCTCACCTTTGAAGCCTGGTCTCTGCAGGAAGCATTATAGTACAGTGCCGGGTCAGAAGGAGAGGTGGAGCCTCCAGGTCCACAAGGCACCACAAAAGAGAAATTAGGATTTAGAGCCAAGCTGCCGGCTCAAAGGCAGAGAAATTGTTCATCTTCAGTATCTGTCAGCTGGCAGACAAATAAATCCTGGGCAGAGGTATCAAGCCAAGTGGCTGGAGAGAATGTAACCATGGAAAGTGAAACGACTCAAGTGTGCAGTGAAGGGAAGGAGGAGCCACGCCTGACACTCTGTGGTAACTCTTCCTGCTCTGATAGACATCAGAACAGGCAGCTCTGCTGCACAGCTTACAGTTGCTACAAGTTCCACAGCTTCAAAAAGCCTCTGATTGCTCTTACCTGCCTTCTGGGCTGGATGGATCCTACTGCACTACCCCAGCTTTTGGCCCTTTGCTTACACTGATACCCATGTTGGGATGAGGAGGCTCTGCCCCCTGCCCTGGCCAGACAACCCAGGAAGTCTAAATGAGGCAACTCGGAGGAGGAACGGGCCAGTGCTCAGACACTTCCATCTGATCAGCCGTGAAGAAGGTGACCTGCCAATGTCCCAAAAAGCCTGTGGGCCTCAGCAGAACCTGCCAGCCATTCATTGCTCAGCCTTCTCCATTTAGAGGGGAAATGGCTCTTAATGTTCATGGACCCTCTGGCACGTGGGGTGCTGCCAGAATCCAGCACTCCCTCTGCAGCCCTTGGCTGCAGCTGCTTCTTCCAGGGGTGGCACGGAGAATCCAGGCTAGGCTCCCCCCTACCCCACCTGCAGGTGCTGCAGGGGGCCTGGGGGATGTTCCCCTCACCAGGCTGTGCTATCAGTGCCTCCATAACCAGCTGTTCTTCCCATGCAGATGTCCGGGTGGCCAGCTTTGCCCGTGGCAGGAGCATTAACCTGGCCCTGTCTCACAGGGGACGCCAAGCCCTGCGAGCTGTGGGGCTGGAGGAGCAGGTACCTTGGCACATTCTGTTGGTAAGGGGGGGGTCCTCTCTGCCCTGTCCTCTCTGCCCTCTCCTCTTGAGCACCCTGGTGTTGTGTCTCTGCCCAGCCAGACCTCTTCCAGTGCATGCCTGCAGCCTGGCTCTCCCCTGCTTCACACATCTGCCAGCAGGATCTTCCCCACCCCAGGCAGCTGGGCCCTGCTCCTGGCATTGGGTGCTTCCCTGGGAGCCCAAGCAGCTCCCAGTGTTTATCTCCCTGCCGTGCTCCCCTCCCTCCTGGAGAAGAGGGCAAACAGGGCAGGAGTAGATGGACTCCCAAAAGAGCTGATGCAATAAAGCAGGATGCAATAAAGGCGGCTGTTTTCCCCACTGACACGTCCAGATTTGTATTTTCCCACAAAACCTTGATCTTTGGGCTGACCCCTGAAATCCATTCACACTGCCTTCTGCCCAGCATGCTTGGCTGGGAGCCCAGTACTGGCTACCATTTAACATCCAGCTGTTCGCAGTGGTGGGGCCTCCTGGTCCCTGGATCCCTGCAGAGGAGCCCAGGCTTTGACAACACACATCCCAGGCCCAGGATGGAATTTGGCTATCATCCCCTGCCCTGTCCAGCACTCTGGGATTTTTCATGTCCCTTCCATCCAAAAATAACTTCCCTCTGATTTTTATGAGAAGGAGATTAGAAGTAATCTCAGTAAACTAGTAAATTGATGTGACAGCCCTGTTAAAGTTCTCCCTGGTGATTTCGGAACGCGTGAGGAAAGAGCCCCCCATTCTTCCTCGGGTGCAGTGCTTGGGTGAGGGGATGATGCTTGGTAACTTGTACTAAAACCCCACAGTTTTGGCCACAAGCGTGGGCTATATTCCCTTCTGTTTCAGATTGTGGCCAAGGGCATTCCCATGCGGGCAAGGAGGATACACACACCTTCAGGGAAAAAATACTCTATCCCTTATGGGAAGAAGAACCAGGTACTGGAGCTGCTTTGCAGGGCTCAAGAGGTCTTTGTCAGCATTTGTGTCTCTGTGTCCTGAACGGTGTGGGGCTCATGGATGTGGGAGAGGCTGGAGGGAAGGGGATTACTTGGAGGGTAGGGTTTCCTGTCTGGCCATGCAGAGTGTCCTTCAAGCAAAGCTTTCTGAACCCCCTGTTTTGTTTGCCTTGCAGTACATTCTCTCTGTGGACAGAGCAAACTTAAACAAAGAGCTGCTGACAGGTAGGCTGTCACTTCTGTTTGCAAATTCTTCCAACACACTTTTTGCTGGGGATTTAGTGTCTGCCCCATGACCAGAAGACTTTGGGCCCCAAGCTCCCTTACCCAGCTCTCAGAAGGTGCAAACCAGAGGAAAACGGGTGCTGTTTTCCAGCTAAAGCAGGAGATGCCCCTCGGCCTTGTCACGGTTTGTGGCATTTTCCATAACCCCTGACTGTACAGAGACAAATAGAAAATGGAGCTCTATGGCCAAATATGTAACCAGACTAGACGAAATTTATGCAAATCCCCCACTGACTGCAGGCGCCTCATCCCATCCTGACTTTCAGCGGAGTGATGGTGGAAAGTAGTGACTGACACTTGTTGTGGGCAAGGAAAAAATCCTTGTAGGATTCCTTGCATTTTTCAAATAGTTTATACCACAGTTGACCAGTCTCAGTGTGCCCTGCCTGCTGGCCCTCACACAACACAGCAAATTATTTGCTGTAATGGCAAAAATACCTATAATTTAGGGATCTCTTGGAAATATTTTTTTGTGGTCACAGTAAACCCCTCTACATTTAGTTGTCTTTTCTTTTCATAGCTGCTGAGAAGTACCCCAACACTAAACTGTTCTTCGGACACAAGCTCCTCAAGTGCAATGCAGAGTTGGGGACATTATTCATAAAAAGGTAATCCCTGGACCAGCATGGGATCAAGCACTGTGGTCAGTTAGTTCTTGCTTAATCATTCATGAAACCTCAAACAATTGAGCAATCTCAGTTTTGAAACTACTGTGCAGAGGCAAAGCCTTGTGCCAGCTTTGGAAAGGAGAGACACCAAGGCAGCACTCATGGGGAGACTGAGAAAGGTTTGAGCAACTCACTAAACCCCAGCCTGACAGCAGGCACAAAATTCCTGACCTCTGCAGGGGATAAATGTGCCAGTATCCATAGCACTGGGTTCAGGGACAGGTTGCTGATCAGGGAGGGTGGATAACTGGTGGTGTCCCATCCCTGGGGCTGTACCAGGCCAGGCTGGATGAAGCTCTGAGCACCCTGGTGTTGTGTCTCTGCCCATGGCAGGGGGAGGAACTGGCTGAGTTTTAAGGTCCCTTCAAACCCAAACCATTCTGTGGTTCCATGAACTTGTTTCCCAGTCTTTCACAGGAGTTCTGGTCCTGTGAAAGTGAGTTCTTCCTCCTGGCAGGTGCTGCAGGCTCTGCAAAACAGCAGCGTTATCCCAAAGGTGCCCACTGCATTGCTGAATAGACCTGGCAGATTTATGCTTTTGATAACCTACAGGATAATTATTTATCCTAATGCTGTGCTTCCCAGGCAGTGAGAGCCAATCTTCCCTCACCCTAGAAGTTTATTAACACATTTTGCAAAAGGCAGATCCTCTGGGCACAGTGGTGCTGAGCTGGCCTGGAGTTACAGCAGGATTAACCACAGAATCATAGAATGGTTAGGGTGGGAGGAGACCTTAAAGATCAGATTGATCCAAGGGACTGTCTTGCATTCAGATCTGACCAGCAGGCCCTGGAAGTGACCTACGACCTCATTGTGGGATGTGATGGAGCCTTCTCAACAGTCAGAAAACAGTTCATGAGGCAAACGCGCTTTAACTACAGCCACGAGTACATTCCTCATGGCTACATGGAGCTGACCATCCCTCCCAAGGATGGAGATGTGAGTGTGCCTGTCCCAGGGGCTGATACAACCCTCCCAGGCTGGGCATCCCACCCCCTTCTCTCTGTGGCTCTGCTATAAAAGCTTTGGAAGAATTAATTTCTCACCTGGGGTTCGGGCAAGGGATTAAACCTTTCCTAAGAGAAGGCATAGATCTCTTCCTCTTCCAGAAGTGGGGCCAATGTTGGCACCTGCATGCAAAAGTCCCAGAGAGCCTGTCCTGGAGTGGTGGGAATAACGGTGGCTCTGAGAGGTCCTGGAGGTAGGGGAACACGCCTATGAGGACATCAGAACTGCAAAGCATCAGATGTTTGCCCATATCTCTTATCCTTTCCTCTTTCCCTTGCTCTGTGTCTCCCTGAAGCATCAGGGACCAGAGAGGGGCCCTGTAGTTGCTGCATCTTCCCATGGGAACTGTTGTGCTGTTGTGGAGGGGAGCCAGAGCCTGGGCTGGGGAAGCTGAGCAGGGCAGGTCAAGGATACAAGGCAATTTTCTTTCTCTTTCAGTTTGCCATGGAACCAAACTTCCTCCATATCTGGCCGAGGAACACCTTCATGATGATTGCACTGCCCAACATGGTGCTAACCCAAGGCCATCTTCTCTCGGGGCACAGGATGGGGCTGGTGGGGATGAACGGCCCTGGTGGCAGGGATTGGGAGGGTCAGGAGGCACAGAATAACAGAATCATAGAATCAGTGAGGTTGGAAAAGACCTCTGAGATCATGGAGTCCAACCTATGACCCAACACCACCTTGTCAACCAGACCATGGCACCGAGTGCCACATCCAGTCTTTCCTTAAAAACCTGCTAGGACAATCGCCCACCAGCTCCCTAGGCAGCCCATTCCAATGTCTAATCACCCTTTCTGTGAAGAAATTCTTCCTAATGTCCAGCCTGAACCTCCCCTCACGCAGCTTAACACTATGTCCTCTCGTCTTGTTCCTTGTTACCTGTGAGCAGAGCCTGACCCCATCTGGCTACATCCCCCTGTCAGGGTGCTCTAGAGAGTGATAAGGTCTCCAGTCAGCCTCCTTTTCTCCAGGCTAAACGCCCCCAGCTCCCTCAGCTGCTCCTCATAGGACTTGTGCTCCAGATCCTTCACCAGCTCTCTTGTCCTTCTCTGGACATGCTCCAGCAACTCAATGTCCTTCCTAAATTGAGGGGCGCAGAAGTGGACACAGCACTCGAGGTGCGGCCTCAGCAGTGCTGAGTACAGGGGAAGAATGACCTCCCCTGGCCCTGCTGGCCACACTGTTTCTCATACAAGCCAGGTGCCAGTGGCCTTCTTGGCCACCAGGGCACTACTGGTGTCTAGAGAAGGAGCCAGGAGGGACACCCAGCCTGTGCCAGGCTTACCTCAGCCCTAAGGGAGTGCAGGACAGGGTGCTCGGAGCCAGTTCCACCTCCCAGCGCTGAGCAGGTACCTGTGGCACACCTCTCTCTGCCCACACACCTGAGCCCAACCAGACCCCCACGGAGCAGCACTCTGCAGCTGGATGGTATGAACTACACACCAGGAGCCAGGCCCTTCCCAGCCAGGCACACACTGTCTCTGCCTCCCCTGTGCCTGCCCACCATGAGGAAGGGGGCTGGCCAGACAATCGTCCCTTGCTGTGCCAGTGGGACACTGATTGCCAGGTGGCAGGCTGGGCACTGAGCTGCTGTTTCAGGTGCCAGGTGTTCTCTCTGCTCTCTGGGCTTCTTACTGGCCTTCTTTCCTGGCTGGCAGGACAAGTCCTTCACCTGCACGCTCTTCATGCCCTTTGAGGAATTTGAGAAGCTCACAACAGGCGAGCAAGTGCTGGGTTTTTTCCAGACCTACTTCCCAGATGCCATTCCCCTCATCGGAGAGTAAGTTCCCCTTTTCACTCATCAACACAGTTATCTGTTATGACATGGGCTTTATCTTGGACTATACCAACAGTCTCGGCTGTGTTAGGCAGATTCCTTTCCTCTTAAAATGAGTTATCCCAGGACTTCATATTAACTGAAAAGCTGAGATATTCCCTGGTATGTCCTTCCTCACTGACCAACATCTACCACTGCTCACAGTAAGAGGACCAAGATGTCAAGGATCAAGTTGCGTGCAGGAGTTAAAACCTGCAGGCAAAACACCTGGTCCACAGGGGGGATGTTGACTTCCACATTTTTCCCAGCACAAACAGCCCAGTGTACCGGCTTGGGGTTTGCATACCAAAGCTGACAGTGCCTGTGGCCTGGCTTCCCGAGCTGGGATGTGGCACGGCTTGCTCTTCTCTCTCGTGGTCCCACACAGCAAAATCTGTTGTTTTACCTGAAGGCAAGAGCTGAAGCACGATTACTTTTTGCTGCCAGCCCAGGCCATGATCTCTGTCAAGTGCTCTTCCTACAACCTCTCCTCCCGGTGCCTGCTGATGGGAGATGCTGCACACGCTGTTGTGCCCTTCTACGGACAGGGCATGAATGCAGTAAGTTCATAGCTGGCCTGTCCCTGTCGGTGGGGATCCCACTCCTTTCACCCACAAACGCCTGGTTTTAGTGTTTCACTCCACAGAGTTGGTGGGCTGGCCTTTCCTGCAGCTCCGATGTTCCCTGCACTGGCAGGGGTTGAGCTCCCAGCAGGATGTGCTCCTGGGAAGGACAGGGGACAGGGTGATGATGCCACCTTCCCAAGGAGCAGAGGACTGTGTGGGAGGGGGGCATCCAGGCAGCTGCAATCCCCTGGATTTCTCTCAAGACCCGTGTCAGAGCGGCCTGGAGTGAGACTCCTGCTCTGAAGCTGTGATCAATGGGACAAAACAGCTGCAATCCCCTGGATTTCTCTCAAGACCCGTGTCAGAGCGGCCTGGAGTGAGACTCCTGCTCTGAAGCTGTGGTCAATGGGACCAAAGAGCTACACTAGCTAAGCATCCATGAGAGCACCTTTCCTGAATGTGTGGTTTCTTTATGCCTATTAATCCCCTAATATTCCTCCCAGGGCTTTGAAGATTGTCTGGTCTTTGATGAATTGATGGACCAGTTCCATGGTGACCTTGGTAAGTGAGGTGGCTGGGGAGGTGCGAGGACAGAGTAACATCCCCCTGCAGCTGACAGCAGCTGGATACCCTAGAGGGAGCTGCCTGTGAACTGCTACTTTCTCCTCCCAGGTGCCTGCCTCCCTGAGTTCTCCAGGCTGAGGGTGCCAGACGACCACGCCATTTCAGATTTAGCCATGTACAATTACGTAGAGGTGGGTGAGCTGCACGCAGACCCGTGGTTCCACGGGCCGTGCACACAGCAGTGCTCTCGGCGTGTGTGCAGCAGGCAGGGCCTCTGGCAAATCTCCGGCTGGGCTTTAGCCTCAGAGCTCCTTGGGAATGTCACTGGGGCTGAGGAGGCGCTGATCCCCGCGTGACCTCCAGGACAGGCAGCGGGAGAGGTAGCAAAGCAGCGGGGAGCCCTGGCAGAACTCGCTGCAAAGGGGTGACTGCTGCTCCGTTGCAGATGCGCGAGCACGTGAATTCAACGTGGTTCATCTTCCGGAAGCGCGTAGACAACTTTCTCCACGCCCTCATGCCTTCCACCATCGTCCCACTCTACACCATGGTAAGCCAGCATGTCATTCCCCACTGCTGTGAGCTCCTCCTGCCTGGCTCTGGGGTGGTGACATTCTCCTGCAACCCTCCCAGGTGACCTTCACCAGAATTCGCTACCATGAGGCCCTTCAACGCTGGAAGTGGCAGACAAAGGTTGGTCAAGGGTGGTGCCCATCCTCCCCATGCCACCCATGGGTGGTGCCCATCCTCCCCACGCCACCAGCCTTGGGAGCATCCTGCACACCAGCCCTGCTCAGCTGTGGGGGGCAGCTTTGGTGGTGGGATATTGCCAGGTGTGATGGCTTTGCTTGGTGCTGCAGGGTAGGGGCCAGCCTCTGATGATGTTGGGGTTTCTCTTTGCACCTGCAGGTAATTAATCGAGGGCTCTTTGTTGTGGGGGCAGCAGGACTGGGTGGCACCTACCTGCTGATAAAGCGTCTGGCACGGAACTTGAACTTCTGCTTGGAAGACTTGTGGGGCTGGCCCCATTATCTGAAGAACACTGGAAACCTTCCCTTTGGCACACGAGTGGTTTAAATGTGTGGGGAGCTCCTTGTTGAAATAAAAGCGAAGGCATGGGCTGTTGGCTCAGCTGGGTGATGTTGTTTCTCTTGGGATGGGGTTTGGCAGCTCCTGAAAGCCCCTTGAAAGCAGTTTGGCCCCTCTCTCCCTTTCCCAGGTGAGAGGAGCCTGTCAGGCACAGAGTGCCCAGAAAGCCTCTCCAGGGGTTCAGCTGCAGGACCTGGGCAGCCTGGTCTCAGGGCATGTGGTGTGTAGATGTGGCACCTAGAGATTATGGTTTAGTGCTGGACCTGGCAGTGCTGGGTTAATGGTTAGATGACCAATGATCTTAGAGTTTTTTTCCAGCCTTAATGATCCCATGATTCTATGACCTGACCAGTGTGTCCCAGCCTGCAGACTGCTGCTCTTACCAAAAACAAGCCAACATTTTGAGGCAAAAATATCTGCAAAGTTGGATAGTACTAGGAGGATTGTCAGACACACCTTCCTTCTTCTTACCTTGCCCTAGACCCTCACAGTCACTGCTGAAGAACAATAAAATGGCCCAAATTAACCGCTGATCTGATGTGGCACAGCCAATCTCACTTGAGGTGGTCTGTGTACAGCTGCCAGCAGGTGGGCAAGGATGAGAAGTGCTCTGCACCATTCAGTGAGTCAGTTTTGGCTCACAAGGGCATAGATGGCAAATTGTGTAGAAAACAGTTTGTTTCTCTGGCTGGGATCTTTCCCAGGCACAGTACCTGTGGAAGATGGTGGCAGCAATGACAAGGTGTGACTGTAGTTTCTCCAACAAGTGCCTTAGCTGCTGCCCTTGCACCTAATTCTTAGCAGGACAGATGTATTTACCTTATATATTAATCTTTATTCATATTAAACCTCTTCAGAGAGCAAATAAAGATGCAAGACAATACAGCTCTATGCAAAGTAATCCCAAACTTAAAGCAAATAAGGAATTGTACCACTATTTCATAGGAATGACCCACAATGTAAAAGCAGCTGGCTGCTGTGTGTGGTTGGGATAAGTGCTGAGCTGGAGATGCTCTGGGTCCTGCCAGGTGTTTTGCACAGCTGGCTCCTGGTATGTCTGACACCCTTGCAGAGCAGGAAGAAGGTCATGTCCCAGGGGGTGGAAGAAGCTATGGCTGACCTCCAACCTGCATTTTCCAGGTGCTCATAGATCATAGATCAAGTTTCACAGATCAGACAGTGGCTCCTTACTGTGCAGAGGACTCCAAGGCAGGATGGAGGTAAGCCAAGCGTGCAGAAGCCCAGGCAGAACCTTGCCTGAGGTAGGTCTCAGCAGGGAGTGATGTCAGGAAGCAGTTGGTGATTTGGGAAGGAGATTCAGTGCATGTCCTCCAGCTGCTTTTCATCACAAGGTACAGGTGCTCACTAGCCCTTAGGGCCCATCGTACCACTGCAGCCTCTGGAGCAGTGTCCGGCTCAGCAGTGAGCTCTCTGGAAAGCAGTGCACAGTGGCAGAGACCAGCGTAGCAGGGCGGGTCATGGAGCAGCCTGGGAGCAGATCCTGCTGGAGCAGGAGAGAGACAGCAGTTTCGAAATCCCAGCTCAAAATCTAAGCTGGAAGGACTCTATGCTCCCAGCTGGCTTCGGGTCTCGGTGTCCAAGACTCCTGCCAGAAAGCAAAGTTAGCGTCAGGAGCCACTGCATACTCCTGTGGTGAGGCCTGAAGTCGTGTGTGTTCCCCTCTACCAGCTCCACTAACACAACTGCCAAGCAGTGGGCCAGGAGACTGGCATGGTGCAGTCCCTCAGCCAGCACCTGACATCATGGGGGCCTCTTGGAGGAAGGGAAGTAACCAGAAGGATAAAGAAGAAGGGGTGGGAGCCTTAGTTTAAGATTTCCTTAGTTTGAGCTTCCGTTAGCTTGGCATTATTGAAGTTTTTGAACAGTGCGTCCCGGTGCTGCCAGGTGTTGCCTCATTCATTAAACCTGGGGTTGACGACAGTGGTGGTGGCACTCTTGAAGAGGGGGTTATCAGCCTGGAGGAAGAGAAGTGAGAGTCCTGTGTTGGGCTGTGTTGGATTTCCAGCAAAGCATTACGTGTCCTGCCCACCCCAATGCCAACAGCGCAGACAGCACTGGAAGAGGAAGAGCCCATAGGATATTTAGGCCCCTAAGTGGCAAAATCCAGCTGAGCTGAAAAACACGCAGTGGGGAAGGCTCAGGTCTACGTGGCTGCCTCTGGAAAGGATGTCCCCTCCTACTGTCCCCTCCCCAGTGGATCTGAGCGCCCCGGAACACCTCACTGGCACGGATGGGCTCTCTTACGTCATTCCACTTGGCTTTGGTCTTCTCCTTCTCGAACCGGCGGTATTCCCGACGGTCAAGCAGCTCCATCAAGAACCGCCAGATGACCAGGACCAGAACGCCAATGAGGAACACGCCAGCGACGGTGCTACCCACGATCAGTGGGACGTTGGGAGGCTGTGGGCACTCTGTGGGACAGACAGATGGGCTGCAGCTCCCGGTGATGCAGCCAGGCTGCTGTGGCAGGGTTGGCAGCCTGCCTGTGGCAGGGCAGGAGGAGTGGGGATGGGATACCTCTATCAGGATCAACGATGATGGTGTATATCTCCTCGCCATCCTCCTGGATCATACGGAAGGACATCCAGCAGTTCTGGGAATCCTTTTCCTTGCATTTCCTGTCATTTTTGCTCACTTCTGTTGAGTTCTTGGGCAGCAGGATGTTGGGACAGGCCTGGGAGCAGTTCTTCTCAAAGGGGCCGCTCTCGAAGAACTTGCACTCCACACAGGAGCTGCAAAACAAGCAGCCACAGCTCACATCCACAGGGGCAGGAACCCTCTCACCTGGCTTTGGCTACAGCTGGGCTCTTCCCAAGCACAAGCAAGGCCTGCCTGCGCCTCCCTGGGACACTGGGCACCCCCCTGCTGCCCCCCTGCCCTCCCCTGTGCGCATCACTCACACGTGTTGGCCGCAGGGGGAAGGGCAGCCTGGGCATTCCTGGCAGAAGGGGGGCTGGTACCCTCCCCAGCACTGGCAGCGGTTGCAGTGGCAGGTCCCGCGGAGGCTGCACACGTGCCTGTGGATGTTGAGGCAGCCCTCCGTCGATTGCTGGCACTGGCAGGCGCTGCCCTCGTAGCCAGGCAGGCACTTGCATGTCCCGCAGTCGCACTGCCCGCGTGCTGCAGAGGAAGATCCTTCAGATCCTGCGGGACAGCCAGGTGACCCTCCCTCTGCCCAGCCTTGGAGAGCACCACCCGCCCTGCCCTCGCCACGCCACCCTCCATGGGACGCTCAAGGAGCCTCTAAAGGGGGGAGATGGTGCCTTAAGTTTCAAGGGTTTTTTTCTGTTCTGCTTTAGTGTGTAGCTCTCAACTTCATATTAAGTGTTACTAGGTTCTCTTTGCAGGGTAGTTAGACACAACAATTCTCTCCAGCTCAGGATTCAAGGACAATCATTCCAAACCCCAGGCCCAAAAGCATAAACAACATTAATAGGAGGGCAAGCAAGGAGGATGGAACTTCATCATTCCAAGTTATTAATTGGACAGTTCACCTCAATATATGGACCATAACTTATAAAGTGTGAAACCCCGTGACCAAGGCCCCTTTTTGTGTCCATCTTGAGGCCCATCCTGGCAGGGCTGCAGCTGAGCTCTTGTATTGCCAGGGTGTGGCCTTTGAAGGCCTTTCAATAAATCCCTACTTTATCCCTCTCATTTTGTCTGGTCTCTGTTCCAGGTCAAACTGATAAGGCAACACCACAGGCTGGTGTGGTGCGACCCAGCAGCCCCAAACCCTCCCACCAAGGGTCTATGGCACAAAAAAGGCTGCATCCCCCTGGGCATTTAATTCTTCATTTAATTCAGGAAAAGCTGTCCCAGGAGCATCACCTGGGCCGCCGCAGAGGGAGCCATTGAAGAACTCGCAGTCCATGTTCTCGCACTGGCAGTGGGTGCCGTAGATGTACTTGCCAGGCTCGTTGCTGGTGTGGCAGACGCACTGCCCGCACACGCAGTCCCCCTGCCCCGAGCAGATCACCGAGCTGTTGTCCCTCCGGCAGCTGCTCTCCAGCTCCTTGCTGGTCTTTCCTTTGGTGTCGCACTCGCAGTTCTTCCCCGTGTACCTCGGGTTGCAGCTGCCGCCAGAGGAGAGGAGTGAGCTTGGGTCAGTGGCCACGGGGCACGCACAGGGCCCCGGACCTCCACAAAAGTGGAGCAAATCCGGGACAGCCTCGCCAAAAACAAATGACAGCATGTTGCTGCTAGCTCCATGCTGGGACAGGGTGGCTGACTGGGAGCAAACCTCAGAGATGTGGCGCCCTGTTTTTGAAAGCC